>PJEM01017975.1:0-20161 GCA_004023845.1 Helogale parvula
GAGAGAGATGCAGAATGTGAGCAGAGGAGGGGCAGAGAGAGAGAGACAGAATTAGAAGCAGGCTCCAGGACTTGAGCTGTCAGCACAGAACCCGACGCGGGGCTCAAACTCACAGACCGTGAGATCATGACCTGAGCCAAAGTCAGATGCTTAACCAACTGAGCCACCCAGGCGCCCTCCCTTACCCTTTGTTTTATTTTAAACCCCAGAAGACAAATCTGGATCACCCTGGGAGTACTTGGAGCCTGTGCTCAGGACCGACTCCAGTCATCTGGGGACCACTGAAGGCCCAGACCATTGTGCTGGGCGTGGAGGTGTTTGGGACTGGAAGATTTGGGCTGTGGTTGCCTCCTTTACTCACTTTTCAGATATTCCCACCCTTCTCCATTGCCTTTGCCATTTACTGAAGCCTACTGGGGAACAGCTCTTTGGCTCCACACGTCAAAATGCTGGAGAGCCCATCTCTTTGTCACAAGGAAGCCCTGTGTCCCGTCACAGCCCTCGGGAACCCCCACACTGATGTACATGCTTGTACTTTGGGTGAATCCTCCTGGCCAGGGGAACCTGGGGCCCCTCACCCTATTCACTGCAGATCTGCCCACGAGTCTGAGGACTCCAGCCGCTACACCTGTGCCCAGCAATATCTGGAGAATGCATTAGTGTGGCTAGATGCCACTTGCTTATTGCTCTGTGATCCAATGGGGGCGGTGGTGGGATCTGGGGGAGAAACCCCACATCTTAGAGTCAGGAGAACTGGAATGAGTCCCAGTTCTTTCTGTCCCAAACTCCCTGTGGGATCCTGCGCAGGACATAAACCCTTCTGGCCTTCAGTGTCCTCATCTGCAAATAAAACAATAGCTCACAGGGCTATGAGATTTTAGGAGCTCAGTTTTGCAAAGCTGTGGTGGGGAAGAAAAAAGAGCAAGAGCAGATTGATTTTATTATGTTGTTTGGGCGAGCTGCCCTCATACTGTGCTTAACAATGATGATAAGCAAGAGGGTTGCCCTCCTTCTCCTGCCCTCCCCCTGTCCTTCCCTGGAAGTCAAGGGGAGCTCCAGGGAGGGAGGATGGATTCGTCCCCTCGCAGGAGTTCAGGGAAGCAGCCGTGTGGCTCCTGACCAGGAGTCCCAGATTGGGCATCAATTACTGGGCACTAGCCCTGTCTGCATCTCACTGTCTCGTCAGGGGCAAGTCCCTGTCTTCTCTGAGCTTCCCTTTCCCCATCCGTGAGCTGCACTGGGTGGATGAGGGGATTTTCCATGCTGCATGTGACTGTGTGACCGTGGAGTCTAGCCAGTCTGTCTCAGCGCAGAGACACGATTAGGCCCGTGTGGATGCCGCACCCACCGCCAACACCTAAAGCACCCCAGGTGCCATTAGCCCAGCATCCACTGGGTTTCTGAAGGCCACAGAGAGCCCCTGGGCCGGCATCAGAATCAGGACCAGCTCAGACCTCCTCTGGCAAGCCTCTGGTTGCAACTGGTTCTGTCTCTCTGCCTCTCTTTTAAACGGGGCAGAAAGAAAACTTTTGCAGTGGGACGGAGCCCTGTGGTTTTGGAGTCCAAGGTAGAACGGGACCATGGTAATTGTTCAATAATCGTGTTGAATGAATAATCATCGTGATTAGCATTCACTGAGCGCTTACTCCAAGTCAGGCACTGCCCCGAGTACTTTGGGGGTGTTAACCTCGAGAGGAACCTATGAGACAGGTACTCTTATAACTGTCATTTTAGAGATGAGGAAGCTGATGAACAGAGAGGCTGTGGGACTTGCCTACAGCCACACAGCAGTTAAACGGTGAAGCCTGTATCTGAACCCAGAAGTCTGGCCCTGGTGCCATATGCTTACTACTACGCTATCAGCGGGCAAGGACTCCTGGCTAGTGGAAGGTTTCGTGGCCTTACAGCCATCGATGAGCTGTCCTTTGTCCTATTAATAGGCTCAAGACTTTTAAGGCTCACTTTAAAAAAATCCGTTTTAGAGAGAGATTTCTATTATCATCTCTTTTGAGATCACTTAAAAAAAATTGAGCCTTACTTTTCCCAAGATGTATTAGGACATGTGTGGTTATATGTAACTAACCTATACCTATCAGGTGCTTTGAGGGTGTTCGATGCTGAGCTCTGAACTGGGGGCACCCACAGAAAAATCGTGTCTGCAGAGTGCTGGCTATTCAATTCCTGCTGCTGCACAAAGCTTTGCAGGAACAAATAAAAATTTCCCCATAGATTTTTCAGCAGACAGTGGTGACATTGGGCATTCTAGCCTATATGGTGTCTGCTTTATTCTTTCGGGTCACTGAAATGCGTCCGTTTATCCTTCTGAAGGCCTCCAAAGCTTTTACCAATGTCTGTTTTTAAGTATTCCTCATGTCGTGAAGGCAGGATTACCTGGTACAGCAGGGAGAGGGGAGACCATCGAGTCCTCAGCCCTGCAGCAGCGCCCCCGTTTCCTGCCCTCCAGGGGGGCTGGAGGAAGCTCCTTAACTCTCAAGAGCTTGGTAGCTGGTGAGCCATTTCGGTCCCTGATCCGTGGTGGTTCTAGTTATAGCTATTGTGTTAGATGAGGAGACAGGTTCAGAGAGATTGAGTGACTTGCCCAAGGCCAAACAGCAGTGAGAGCGGGGCTGGACTAGGACCTCTAACCCAGAGCTCTTTCATTCACTGGGGTTATTCCAAAGCACCTGGAAATGAACAGCGTCGTCAAGGCCACAGATTGGGGGAGGGCCCAGGCCCAGTGCCACCGTCAGTTCCTTCGGGGCGCCCTTGATGAGTCATTTACGTGACTTTGGTGCTTGTGTTTTAGGGGATGCCCAGAATGCTCTGCTCCTCTCATGGGGTGGGTGTACCGTGATGGCTCAGGACATCCAGTCAATGTCCCAGATCTCCAACAGTTTCCGAGTCAATTACGTGAATGTTCTGGGGGAAATACTTTAATATTCAATATGTTTTAATATTGAAACAAACAGGACTGTGTAACACATTGTGCCCTAGGGTGACCATTGTCCCAGTTTGCGGAGTCCTGACGGGGCTCTCCTAGGATGCAGGACCCTGGGAGTTAGAACCAGGCAAACCAGGATAAATCGGTTACCTCACTGCACCCAGACCTGCTGGGTGGGGACCTACACTTTCTCTCCACGGCCAGCCATATCATGCACATGTCACAGGAGTCAGAGGACGCTGGTAGAAGAATCTGCTGAGACCCAGGTATAAGTGGAAAGTGAGGAGATTAAGACAGACTGTTGCAATGTGGCCTCAGGCAAAGTCCCCTCCAGTCATCCTGCCCCTTCAGCTGTATTCTTCAGATTTTCTGGATGAGATGATGCCTTGGTGCCTCCCTGGGGGTATGTGATGACCCCAACTACTTGGGAGGTGACACTCAAGGCTCCAGAGTCAGATGGCCTGGGTTCAGATCCTGCCATACCCTAGGGCGATCAGCTGTCCTGGTTTGTCCTAGAAGGCGGGATTCTCAGACATGGGACTTTCCGTTTTAAAACTGGGACAGTCCAGGGGCAACCGCGTGGCTCAGTTGGCTGAGCTTCTGACTCTGGATTTCTGCTCAGGTCACAATCCCGGGGTCATTGGATCGAGCCCCGTGTTGGGCTCTGTGCTGAGCGTGGAGCCTGGTTGGGATTCTCTCCCCCTCTGCCCCTCCCCCACACTCATGTGCATATCTGCACAAACTTTCTCTCTCTCTCTCTCTCTCTCTCTCTCTCTCTCTCTCAAATTTAATTAATCAATGTATCAATCAATTAATTTAAAAAACCGGGACAGTCCCATGCAAAACATCCAGGATGTAAGGGCATGAATTAAAGACTCAGGGAACGTAAGTTGTTACTAATATTAGTTGTTAGAAATTAGTAATGTGACTTAATAGTAGTCTTTTTTCAGCCAGTGTGAAACCTCTTATGTACCAAACCAAACTCTCTGTTCTGAGTCCAGGGGAAACAATCCTGCAAGAATCTCAAGGGCCTTCAATCCAGTCTAAGGTGGAATTGTCCACCTGTGATCAGAAGCAGGGTGAAGCAGGGTTTTGATTCCGTGTTAAAATGACAGGCATGCTGGAGGCCGGGGGAGGCCGCCTTAGTGTTAACGCTGCTGGGGAATCCAGCTCGGGCACATTCTCTCTGCTCCTTGCGTTCCTTGGACACACCGGCTTCACCGTGGAGCCAGGTCCCTGCCGCACGGGCCTCGTTCTGCCGGGTTATCTCCACTCCCTGGGCAGCTCTGTCCACGGTCTTCTCCTTGTTCATTTTGGGGTGATGTGATTTATTTTAAAAAGGAACGGTAGGAACACAGGCCCCCGTGGAGTGGCAAGGGATGGAGCATGCGAACCCCTGTGGCTGGACTTGCCTTTCCGGCTCTCTGTCGGTGTAATGGACGGTTCGCTGTTGCTCATAAGTTAGCCCGTGGCTGCAGGAAATGGGCGATGCACACCACTTCTCTCAGTTGGCGTGAGATGTCAGCTCTCGAAAGGTCCTAGCGCAAGGGGAGTCAGGACTGGGGTGCGTTTGGAGGCAGAGGCAGCAGGTTCCTGATTCCATCCTCAATGCCGTGTTCCTTATTTTGCCGAGACTTGACAGTCTCTTGGCTTCACTGAAGGAATCTAGTGACTTCTCCTTCAGGGAGCCCGTAATGTAGTGTCTGTCGCTCCAGGCAAGGCTGAGGCTCTGGGATGGAAGACACAGGGTTGAAGACACGGAGGAAAGGAAACCACGTGCCACACTGCATGCACAGAGTCCAGGTCACCCCAGGTAGAAAGGACCAGCTTTGAGAAACATGGATGAGGGTTCAAATCCTGTCTCCACTTACCAGCTTACAAGCAAATCATTTGGCTTCACTGCGTCCGTGTTCTTCACTGTAAAACAGGGCAGGTAAAACACATCTGGAAGGATCCATTTTGGTAAAGACAAGAACTAGAGCTATTGGGAGGTGACACCCAAGGCTCCAGAGTCAGGTGGCCTGGGTTCAGATCCTGCCATACCCTAGGGCGACCAGCTGTCCTGGTTTGTCCTAGGAGGGGGGATTCTCAGACATGGGACTTTCCGTTTTAAAACTGGGTCAGTGGCTCAGTCAGTTAAGCGTCTGACTTTGGCTCAGGTAATGATCTCGTGATTTGTGGGTTTGAGCCCCACCTCGGGCTCTGTGCTGACAGCTCAAAGCCTGGAGCCTGCTTTAAATTCTGTCTCTCCCTCTCTCTCTCTGCCCCTCCCCTCATGGCACTCTGTCCCTCTCCCTCTTTCAAAACTAAATAAACATTAAAAAATAAAAAATTAGAGATATTACTCAGAGAATATGGATCCTGGTGCTGGTGTATTGCCAGTGATGGGTGAATTTCATGAGTAATAATAGAGTTTACTTGCACATGGGCACTGTGCTAATTCCTTTATGTGTTTTCTGCACTGAATGCATTTCATACATCTGTGTGCTTTTTCGAATTTAATTCTCAAAAGAACCCCTGGTGGCATTTTATTATATTACTATGAACTTTAGGCTTAGCAATGTTATGCCCGTGTCCAAGGTCATGTGCCCACGGCCAGGACTTGACCTCAGGTCTGTCTGGCTCCTGTCTGAGTTCCTGCACGCAGCGCCCTGCCTGTGTTCACTAATAGCAAGTCATCTCCCCCTCGCGCAGTGTGCGGGAGCGCTGCCTGGAGGAGCAGAAGAGGAGGCGGCAGCGCGCCGCCAAGAAGATCAGCACCTTCCTAGGGACCTTCCTCGTGTGCTTCGCACCCTACGTGATCACCAGGTGAGCCTGACCCGTGGGCCTCGCGCTCTGGCGGGCCACGCAGGGCCCGCGTGACCCGGAGCAGTCACCCGCCTCCGTCGGACATGTGTTTCCCGAGAGTGTGCTGGAGGCGGCACACTTGACAGGTTTGGTGAAAAGGAGGGCGCACACTTTTCCTCTTCAGCCTCCCATTGTCTTGAATTTGACTCAGACCCAAAGGGGATGGTGAAAGGCCCTCCCCCTGATTCCCAGTTCACATCATCTAATGCTTTAGCCTCCGCTCCGGCCCCGAGAGGCCTGAAAGGAAAGGAAAGGGGAGAATGGACGGAGGAAAATGCCCTGCCCTGGGCGGGCCCCCTGAGCACAGTGTGGCCCAGGCCCCGGCATCCTCGGCCTGGACACCCCGGTCAACAGCAGGGTCCACAGGGAGTGGGGAGCCTGCTCTGCACCCAGCCAGGTGGGCGCGCCTGCGCTGCCATGCCGGGGATCTCCTGCTGCAGGAATGCGGGCATTGTGAGCTGGTCACCTCCTCTCCCACCCGCCGGCCCCCGCTGCTGCCGAGGTGCCACACGCTGGCCTCAGAGCTACGTGTACCCAAAGCCAGCCTGCCTGAGCTGCAGACTTTCCTTCTTATGCTCTGGCCGGGGTGGGGGGTGGGGAGAGTATCATCCAATCAGTTTTGCACACTGGAGGGGAAAAAAAATAACCATGTATCCAAAATGGCTTATTTGAGAAGTTGACAATAAAAAAGGGATTTTGATGTTTGATTAGGAAGTGGATGTTGAGCCTGGGAAGCAGGCTCTGTGCAGGTGTGTGTGTGGTGTGTGGTTGTGAGAGAGATGGAAAGAGAGGCCCCCACAATAACCAGGTCTCCCCATTTCTCCCATCTGTACTTACGCTGAGCTGACATCTGGCTCCCTGTGCTGCTGTCTGCCTTCTTTGGCCCAAGAGAGCATCTGCCCCCTCCTCTCAAGGGTCCTGCCGACTTGCAGACAGCGAGCGTGCCCCCCGCCCCAATGCAGCCCCCATCTTCTCTTCCCTCGGAATGTCTTTCACTGTCTTTTCATAGATGCTTCCTCTGGGGGAAATCTGCTTTGAATTTAGGACCTAGGACCATCCGTAGGTCTCTGGATAGATCTGATCTGGGCAGAGCAGAGCCATCAATTCTTCCTTCTAGAACCGTCCACTAGACCTCACACTACTGACATTTTGTGTGGAATTCCCTGTGTGGCGGGGCCACTCTGGGCATCGTAGGGTGTTAGCAGCACTGTGTCTTCTCCCCGCTACTCCCCACTACTCCCCCCTGCTCCCCAGTTTCAAAACTAGAAGTGTCTTCAGACACCCTGATAGAGAGCCCTTGGTCTAGACGCTCCACATCCAGCTGAGACCGCAGAGCCTGCATAGAAATGGTTTTCCAGACATGAAGCCCAGCAGAAGCAGGAGGGTTTCTGTTGCTGTCCGAGGGCAGGGCCACAGCACGGTTACCAGCATGGGCTCTGGAATGTGCTCACTGGGTTCAAACCATAGCTTTACTCCTTCCTGCTGTGTGACCTTGGGCTAGTGGTATCACCTCTCTGAGCCTCCGGTCTCATCAAAGTGAGCAATGCCTGCCTTTTAGGGTTGTTTTGAGGATTGAAGGGCTGAGTGTGGGGGGCTGTGAGCAGCACAGACCTGGCGTGGGTGACATCTGTGGTTGGCACTCCCTCCCTCGCCCTGTAGCCCCTCCCCCTACTCAGGCCGTCCTGGGACTGGCTGGTGAGTGCAGTGAGGCCCCAGCGAGGAGAGAGGCATCTGGAGAGGAGGGCTGGCAGATGCCCCTCCTCTTAGATCCCACAGGAAAGGGGACCTGTGGGCTAATGACGGGAACTTGAACCCTCTGAGGAGAATAGGTAATGTGGCTCCAACTTTAAACTATTGGATTTTTCTCTGGCTTAATCTCATTTCCCAACAAAATTTTCCTTTTTTCTGATTATAGCTCAGTTCCTCTAATGGTGCCCAGAAAATAACGTTTCACTCAAATTGACGGTAGACTCACAATGCAATATGCTCTCTCCAAATGGATTTGATGCATTTGGGGTTTTTAAAAATATTCGCAGAACCGTTCATCTTTGATGGGGACGAATGGCAACTTACTAAGGGGAAAGAGCTATGCCCAGAAAACCTCACAAATACAAAAATGGCTCTGGCAAAGCCTCCCCCAGTCTCGCCTTTCTTTCTTTTTTGAGAAGATGGTAAATTTTTTATTTTATTTATTTATTGAAGTTTACGTAACATACCGTGCTGTGTTAGTTTCTCGTGTATAATGATTCAACAATTCTGTACATTACTCCGTGCTCATCACAAGTGAACTCCTGATTCCCTTTATCTGTCTCACCCATCCCCCCACCTGCCTCCCCTCTGCCCACCACCACTTTGTTCTCTGTACTTAAGCACCCGGGTGTTTTGGTCTGTCTCATTTTTTCTTTGTTTCTCCTTTTGTTTTCTTATTTAAATTCTACACATCAGTGAAATCATACAGTATTTTTCTCTCATTGGCTTATTTCGCTCAGCATAATGCCCTCTAGATCCATCCACGTTGTTGTAAAGGGCAAGATTTCATTCCTTTTTGTAGTTGGGTGATATTCCATTGTGTATATGTATACACCACCTCTTTATCCATTCATCAGTCGACGGACACTTGGGCTGCTTCCTTATCTTAACTATTGCACCTAATGCCGCTACAAACCGGTGTTCATATATCTTTCCAAATTGGTGTTTTTGTTTTCTTGGGGCAAATGCCCAGTGGTGAGATTACTGGACCAAATGGTACTTCTCTTTTAATATTTTGAGGAACCTCCATACTGTTTTCCACAGCGGCTGCACCAAGCCTTTTTCCTCCTTTTTCTCCTCATTCCCGCCAACACTTGTAGTTTCTGGTCATTTTGGTTTTATCTATTCTGACAGGTGTGAGGTGATATCTCATTGTCACTTTGACTTGCATTTCCCTGATGAGTGATGCTGAGCATTTCTTCACGTGTCTATTGGCCTTCTGTGTGTCTTCTTTGGCAAAAAATCTATTCAACCCCTCTGCTCATCTTTTTATTAGATTAATTGTTCTTCTTGTGTTGAGTTACAGAAGTTCTTTATATACTTTGAATATTACCCCTTTTCAGGTATGTCGTTTCCAAATATCTCTCCCGTTCTCCAGTTGCCTTGTCATTTTGTTGATGGTTTCTTGTGCAGAAGCTTTTTATTTTGGTGTTGTTCCAATAGTTTAATTTTGCTTTTGTTTCCCTTGCCTGAGGAGACAGATCTAGAAAAGTGTTTCTATGGGTGATGTCGGAGACACTGCTGCCTGTGTTTTCTTTTAGACGTTTTATGGTTTGAGGTCTGACATTTAGGTCTTTAATCCATTTTGAGTTTATTTTTGGATATGGTGTAAGGAAGTGATCCAGTTTCATCCTTTTTTAAAATAATTTTTTAACATTTATTTATTTTTGTGAGATAGAGTGTGAACAGGGAAGGGACAGAGAGAGATGGAGACACAGAATCCAAAGCAGGCAGCAGGCTCTGAGCTGTCAGCACAGAGCCTGACGCAGGGCTTGAACTCACTAACTATGAGATCATGACCTGAGCCCAAGTTGGACGCTCAACTGACTGGGCCACCATGGTCCGGTTTCATTTTTTTGCACGTGGCTGCCCAGTTTTCCCAGGTCCAGAGATTATCTTTCCCCTGGTGTCACCACACCATCCAGCTCCCGTCTTGGCTTTCTTACATGTGCAAAGGGACCATCCTAAGCAAACCTCATACAGTATGCAAGCATACCCTCATTTCACTTTGAAACACATTTTTCCAGCACCTTCTCTGTGCGGAGCATAAAAAAGACTCTGCGGAGGAGGCATGAGTTGGTGAGGTCCCGCAGGAGACCCCCTCTGAGGGGACATTGACATCATCATGTCATCTGATAGGGACAGGGTCCAATGGCTCTTCTAGAGGGAGCTTCCTGGACCAGGCTTGCGAGGTGGGCTTGGCTATGCAGGAGGGACAATCCAAGCAGAAGGGACAGCATGGGCCAGTTGGAGCCCTGTGTAGGGTCCACCTGTCATAGGTCCTTTTAGAGCACTTGAACATGGCCTGTCTGTCGGTGTAAAATGCACATTGGGTTTCCGTGGCTTAGCATGACCTAGACATAAATACATACATACATACACTTTTTATATTGATTCCATAGTGAAATGATGATATTTTGGATTAAATATACAGTTAAAATTAATTTTACCTGTGTCTTTTCCCACCTGTGGCTTGCCCCCTCTTCCTACTGAACAGCACTGGTCTGCAGTCAGGGAGGCCTGAGGAGTGAGGTGTGCCAATGACCTTCCTCCCAGCATCCTCTTTCCCTTGATCTCTAGCTGCTCTTATCAGTCATCCTTCACTGACCAGGACCCCACAGGACCTCTCTGCTGCACTGCGGGAGCACTCAGAACTCCCTGCCTCCCTTCCCTCCATGGCCAGTGTCCTGCTCAGTATCAGAGTTTACCTAGGACCATACAGAGAGGAGCCAAACCACTGTCTCCCTCCGCCAGGCCAGGTGCACTGAGGCAGGGGCTCTTGGAGGGGCTGAATGGGGGACCATCAGGCCCCATCAGGGGTGTTAAGGGAGTTTGTGGCTGGCAGATCCTTATGGTTAGTCCCCCTGAAATTACACCCCCCTTGGAACCACCTACCCCATCCACACACCCCACACACCCCTTCTGTGACTGACGGGAGGAGAGATGCTGGTGAGATGCACGGTGTTTATGGAAACTGGACGTCCGAAGCACACCCCCAGGGAGATGGGCATATGCCAATGTGGCCATCACATGTAGGGAGTTCTCTGGGCTCCAGGCGTGTGCTGGGCATGGCCAGGGTCTCATCAGAACTACATTTCCACTGCCAGGTGTCCAAACTGCTGCACAGGGTGCAGTGTGGTCGGAGTGGGGCAGGATCCTCTCTCATCCTCACTCCCAGGGAATGTGCCCCAAACGCTCCCATCTTACTTGGAGTCGGGGCTGAGAACCACACATGGATTGCACGGAGAACTCGCTCGTAGAGAATACATCAGATAACCATGCAGGGTGCTCAGCAATCACCACTGACGCTGGAATGGAGATTGCTAGCACTTCTGGGGGTGATCGATTCTTCTGGTTTTCGAAACCTGGTTTCCAAGTGGAGACTCGAGCACCCGCCTCCAGCACCCGTCTCAGAAGAAGCTGAAAACAGACTCTGCTCTGGAAATGTAGTTGAGAATTTAACTCTCGCAGGAAATGATTCCTTATGGAGAACCTAGAGCTGTGGGTACTGGAAGTGGAAGGTCCGTGAGCGGGTGTCTCATCCAGGGACTGTAAGGCGGTTGCACCTTGCAGGCCGGCTGGGACCAGGCCCCGGTGGCCAGCCTGAGAGCATGCTGAGAGGCACAGCGAGGCCCAGCCGGGAGCGGGGGGTGGGGGGGAGCGCACAGTGAAGGAAGGTCTCCCCTGCCTAGGAGGCGAGATACAGGCTGTGCCGTTTTCAATTCCTAATCTGGTGTGGTGGTTTGCCAACTTGGCGATTAGACTCACCAGGTGTGGCGCCTGGCATTGGTGGTTTCAAAATCTCCTAGGGGATTTCAGTCATGAGTGGTGTTGAGAACCATGGCTCCAGTTCTCTCTCTCTCTCTCTCTCTTTCTCTCTCTCTGTCACACACACACACATCACCCATGAGGAAACTGAGGACGGGGTTGTAGGGTGGCAATTGCATTGCGCAGAGTCTCACACTGAGTCAGTGGTGGGGCTGGGCCTCCAACCTCAGCGGGCTGTCTACCAGCTCTTCAAGCTCTCAGAAAGGTCCTCCCTGCCTTCTCACTCATGTCTGGGGCTGTGGCAGAGCAGTGCCTGGCATGCGGCGACAACTCCACGACTCCCTTCCCCAGAACCCTCTTACCCACCGGGGGTAGATCACAAAGGCTTGTTAATGACTGTGTTGTATTAGGATTCGCCAGACAAATAAAGAAGTAGAATGGATAGATAGATAGACAGACAAACAGACGGTTAGATAGATAGATGAGAGAGAGAGAGAGAGAGAGAGAGAGAGAGAGAGAGAGTCTGAGAAGTCCCACAGTCTGCCCTCTGTAAGCCAAGAACTCAGGAAAGCTGGTGTGTAAAGTTCAGTATGAATCTGGAGGCCCAGCCAACTGGAAGAGCCGATGGTATAAGTCCCGGTCCAATGGCTGGAGAAGCTCAAGTCAATCAGTGAGGCAGGGAACAAAAGGGGTGAATTCCTCTTTCCTCTGACACTAGCTCTATCCAAGTTGTCACCAGAAAGGCTGAAGACCACCCAGTTAGGGAGGGCAATCTGCTTTACTGAGCCCACTGATTCAAATGCTAAGCTCATTTGGAACACCCTTCCAGAAGCACCCAGAATGTTGAATCTAGGCACCTGTGGCCAGTCCAGCTGACACCTGATATTAACCATCACACATGGACTCCTGGACTCAGACCAGCTGGCTGCCCCTCTGCGGGCCTTGTGGAGGGCCACCCTGCTGTGGGACAGACAGGAGCCCAAGGAACAGGGCTGAGGTGGGCCCTGGAGAGCTTCAGAGCTCAGGATGAAGGTCACCTCCTCGGTCACACAGCACAGGCTCTCCTGGGAGTAGTGGGAGCTGTTTGTGTCTCTCCCACCTGCCGGTGCTTGGTGATGATGGTGCCAGCGGCCTGAGCTCAGCAGCAGTCAGGGCCCTAAAAAGGCAATTAGAAATGAGCCAGGTCCCTGAGGTGTAGGGCTCCTGGCGTCACTGGGGTGAATAAGCACTGAGAGCTATCACGGATGGGCTTGTGGGAGCTAGGAGGTATGTTTTGGCAACAAGTGAGCTGGACCTGACGTGGCTGTGCCTTCTGGGCACTTTATAGTTTGTTTATGTTATCCTCCTGGGCTCTACAGTGCTCCCAAGGGATGGACTGGGCAAGCCGCATGAACTGCACTGTGCAGATGGGGGAACTGAGGCACAGAGAGGGAAGGGGTTGCAAAGGGTATTTGGCTAACAAGGCACAGGGAACCGGGCAGTCAGAGCCCAGCCTTGGACATCACTGAGATGCCCCAGGGACTCTCCTGGATCTGTTATGCCGAGACCGAGGTTTCTCCCAAAGACCACCAGGAGTCCGAGTCACGTATGCAAAAGCAAAGGGCATTTATTTGGGCTTAAGCTCGGTCTCTCAGACCTCACCAATGCAGTGGTTCCATGCTGAGTGCCCCGATCATCAGCGAGCAGGGTTTTTATGACAGTACAGGTGAGGGATGGGGTGAAGGGTGGAGTGAGAGGCTGGGATTACAAAATGATTGGGCAGCACATTGGCAGAGGTTGGCACAGCACAGGGTGACTGGCTAATTTAAAACTAAGTGGGCTCACTAAACAGCGGGAACATCAGCCATTTAATGATTGGCCCGGGCTGGTGGTGGTATCCGCTTAGGCAACAGGTGGGTTGTTCTTCTTTCCGTTGCTGCTGAGTCACACCTGGGGAAAGAGAAACTTAGACCTTCTAGTTTCTGAGGCTTATTTGAAGCCAGTCATGGAGTCAGTTTGGTCCTTCAGATCCAGCCCCAACTCATTATGCTCTGCCTCCCTCCTGTGCATGGAAATAATAGTCAGAACCACTGAGGCAGTACCTGGCTGACCCTGTGAAATTCAGAGGGGAAAAGGATCAGCCCCGTGTCTCTGAAACGAACTCTGTTAAGTCCCTCCTCTGTGCCCGGGGCTGCACCATCCACCATGCCCCGATAACATCCTCATTCCAAGATGGCGCTACTGAGGCTCAGACAGGTTCTGGCCTTGCCCAATCCAGGAACTGACTCAGCCAGGGTTCCGGCTCGGGTCTGCCTGAAACCAAAGCCCGTGCACAGGGCCCCTCACACTGCACTGCTCTGCTTCTCTTCTGAGAATATGGCAGTTCCCACTCTCCTCCCAGAAGCACGTAGGAAGGCACTCTGTGCTGTGACCCACTCAGAACCCTAACGATGCAGTTTCGGAGATGATCAGGAGCAAGCTGTTTGAATGTCATTTAAACCCATTGTTGAGCTGCTAGCTGAACTGCAGTGACTGTCTATCCAGTGGCCTGTCTTGCTACTTCCACTGATTTCAGCCTCATAAATGAGGATGCGTGCAAGAGTGCAGGTCAACATCAGGACCACTGTGAAGCCCCGGGAGCTGGCAGAATTGGGACATTGGAGAAGTGGAGGGGCTTCTGATATGACCTCCACCACCTTTTTGAGTTGATCAAGGTCAGCTGGCTGGGAGGGGGTCCTTCTCTTTGTCCCCAACTTGTCACATCTGTCCCCAACTTGTCACATCTGCCTGATAACTTTCTCAGACAGGAGAGCATCATTCTTGGATCAAGAACCCTTAGGGTCTTCAAATAGGTTCTCAAGCTTCCCTTCTTGGAGAACACAAAGTGTTTATAACCGCACCTGTCACCTGTCATTGGACACCCATAATGCACCTTGGAGATACCAGTGTATACCTGATTGCACCTAGTACAGCTCTCCTGCAAGGGAAGCACTAGAATCCTTATCGTACAGAGGTTCAGAGAGGTGAGATGAGTTACCCATGGGCACAAGAATAGCTACTGGCAGAATCAAGGGTTAAAGATCAGTGTCAAGCTTGTTGCCAATAATTTAGCCTTACAGCCGTGCTACATCTCCAAAGCCTGGGGACCAGGCAGCTGGAAATACAGAGATGCCCATTTGCAGGGTGGATACCCGTCCAACTTCGGAAGCCCAAGCACCTTTGTGGGGACCCAGCTTAGCCCCTATAGCACCCATAGGTAAAGACAGGTAGGCATGTGAGACCTCCCACTAAAAGAAGTGGTGGGTTTGCAATGAAGTGACCTCTGGCCTCCCACGTGGCTGACAGCAGCTTGGATAGACCTGGAGGAGGACCCAGAGGCCATCAGCTCTGGCAGCTGGAGCTGTCGGTAGACTTGGTTTTCTGAAAGCACACACCTTTCAGAAAGACCAGTGCCTGAACTGTACCAACCAAAGAGCCGCTTGCACCTGCACCTTGGAGAGCGTCAGATGACCGTGGAAAACATTTGGAAATCTCCACCTTCACTCTTAATAGGAGTCACCACTTTCTATTACAAACACTGGACCTTGTGTCCCTCAAAGCCCTGATAGGTCACATTTGACTTTTTTCAAGTGTTTGATCAGGGGTGAAGATCTGCAACAGATTCTCATCCAAAAGCTCTAAATTTTTCTGAATTAAAATTCGCATGTCTCGAAGCATTTGTAAGGGTATGATCTCTGCGGCAGCGTATGCTTAGAAACAATTACGGTTGTCCCAGATCACCAGAGTGAGGCATCAGGGGATCTGACAGCACCATTGCTGTGGTTTTTCAAAGTCATGGAATTATGTCGATGGTAAGGGGTTTAATACACGGGTGGTTGTCTGATGTTAATATTCTTTTAATCAAATGCCTTCTGTTCTAATGTCTCATGAAAATGTGAAGGGTCAGCTTATTACTTACAGGTCTTCAAATACACAGCCCAAGTTCTTTAGACGTCAGGCTGGCTTCCCAAAGAATGTTCTGTGGCACATGTTGCTTTTGACGTACAGTGTGCGTGTGCGTGCATGTGTGTACACGTGTGTGCACAGTAGTGGGGGCCAAAGAGATGATGGAGGCATGTAAGGTGTAAGGAGAGGGTGCTAATGTACCACTTTATTTCATTTTTATGGCTCATGATATATATATTTTTTAATTTTATTTAAATCCAAGTTAGTTAGCCTATAGCGTACTAAGGGTTTCAGGAATAGAATTTAGTGATTCATCACTTACATACAACACTCAGTGTTCAGCCCAACAAGTGCCTTCCTAATGCCCCTCACCCCTTTAGCCCAGCCCCCTATCCACCTCCCCTCTAGAGCCCCCAGTTGGTTCTCTGTATTTAAGAAACTGGTTGAATTCATGAATTCATGAATTCAGCAAAGTTGCAGGATATAAAAATCAATGTACAGAAATCAGTTGCATTTCTATACACCAACAATGAAGCAGCAGGAAAAGAAATCAAAGAATCGATCCTATTTACAATTGCACCCAAACCCATAAAACACCTAGGAGTAAACCTAACCAAAGAGGTAAAAATCTATATGCTTAAAATGGCAGAAGCTTATGGGAGAAATTGAAGAAGACACTAGAAGAAATGGAAAAATATTCCATGCTTATGGATTAGAAGAAAAAAATGTTGGTATTGCCCAAAGCGATCCAATAACACCAGCATTCTTCACAGAGCTAGAACAAACAATTCTAAAATGTGTATGGAACCAGAAAAGACCCTGAATAGCCAAAGCCATGTTGAAAAAGAAAACCAAAGTTGGAGGCTCCGGACTTCAAGCTGTATTACAAAGCTGTCATCATCAAGACAGTGTGGTTCTGGCACAAAAACAGACACTCAGATCCACAGAACAGAAGAGAGAACCCAGACAGCGACCCACACATGTATGGCCAGCTAGTCTTCGACAAAGCGGGAAAGAGTATCCAGTGGAAAAATGACTGTCTTTTCCTCAAACGGTGCTGAGAGAAGTGGACCGCTTTCCTGTACCATACACAAAAATAAACTCAAAATGGATTCAAGAAGAGCTAATTTACCACGTTAAATGCATGAGTTCAAGGTAAAGGTCTTTGACGGTACCCTGGAACAGTGGAGAGGTGGGGGTGGGGGGCAGCCTGACCAGGCAGGCACATGGTCACTGGCACCCACAGCCCAGGCTTCAAATCCTGGTGTTTCCACATCCGGGCCGTGTAGACTGGCACATCGCTTCGCCCTGGCTCCTCCTCTGTACCGTTGGGGGAACACTCTCAGGGGCTTGAGACAATGTTTGTGAAGTGGCTATCAAAGCGCTGAGCCCTGGGGGACCCAGAAGGGTTGCTGGGTCTGTGGCTGCTGGTGTGACTGGTCCTGTCCTCACCCCAGAACTTGGTTTCTTTGGAGATTCCCACTGTCGAGCAGAATTGAGACATTGGTCTCTCTGGACATCCAGAGAATGGAATTCTGGCAAATGTACCCTCCCCCATCCTTTCTCCAAAGACCGGGATTGCCAGGATGCTGGCTGGAGGTGGGGCCTCCAGGGGAGGGGTGAGAGGGGAGGCTTCGGGCCTCATCAGCCCTCGGCTGTGACAGCCAGGACAGAGACCTGCCGGTGACCCAGATCAGAGGGATTCCTGCCAAGAGAGAAGAGCGTGGCTCCCGGGAAGAATCCCCCCGCCCCCCACAACAAATGCAGAACAAAGAGGCGGAGAAGTGGGGCCAGGCACACAGGACCGGTGGAGGCGGGAGATCTGTGGGTATCCGCTCTGTGTCATCGAGTCAGAAAAATACACATCTCCGTGTTGTGCTTCCGGTTTGTGAACAGCCCCCCCGCCCGACAGCATTTCCCACCTCCCACCATCTTGGCAGTGCTGGGCCGCCCCCGGGTTCTCTGAACCACCTGCCTCAGAGTCCCCTGGAATGCTGGGAAAAGCAGATTCCTGCCCCTCTTCCCTTCTCCCCACCGTACCCTGCTGACGAGACTGTGGGCTCTCACCCACGGGGATATGTCCCGGGGGTGGGCATCGGGGGGCAGAGAAGCATAAATGTTTCCCCCTGAACAGAGCCTGCTGGCACGGGTTTTCCAGTTCATATTCCAGACAGTAAGTACTTGGAGAATCACTCTGGTGCTTCATGGAAGGTCAGGGACTGGGGGCAGCGAGCTCAGCTTCCTGGAGGTCAGAGAAGAGGCCGTGCCCTAAGGGTTCTGTAAGTCCCGGTGTCACATGGCTGCACACAGGGCCCTAGGACTGGGGTGCGGGCTCGGTGCCGTGTTGTTATAGGCCCCAAATCCAGTCCTGCCTCACAGCCTCCTGCACGCCCATGGGCCCACCTGACTCCAGGCTGACCCCATCTTCACTGATTACATCTGCAAAAAGCCCATTTCCAAATAAGGTCACGTTCTGAGGTATTGGCGGTTGGGACTTCAACACATGAATTTGGGGGAGATAATTCAGCCCACAGCAGGTGATATAACAAAGGGAAACAAAGGGCCACTTTACACCTAAGTCCAATAATCCCTAAACTCAGGGCTCTTGGGTCAGAGCTGTCGGTAGTGGCGGGAGAGGAGAGTTCAGTCATCCACCACGTGGATTTTTCTTTCACTAAAGAGAGAAGAGGCAGGAGCGCCTGGGTGGCTCAGTCGGTTAAGCGTCCAGCTTTGGCTCAGATCATGATCTCACAGTTCGTGGGTTCGAGCCCTGCGTCAGGCTCTGTGCTGGCAGCTCACGGCCTGGAACCTGCTTCAGATTTTGTATCTCCCTCTCTCTCTGACCATCCTCCGCTCGCACTGTCTCTCTCTGTCTTTCAAAAATAAATAAAAAACATTTTAAAACTTTTTTTAAAAAGAGAGAAGAGGCAGAGCATGGCAGGAACTTTTTAGCACACGGTGACATAGCCTACAAGGAGAATATGACTGATCAGACCTGGCAATACCTCTTTCCTGGAGGGGAGGGCGCTCAGAGGGGGTGAGCAGAGCTAGAGCTGGTCTAAGATGGGCTGGAGGCTTCCCTCTGTAAAAGGTCAGCTGGAGAGAACTGCGTGGTTTCCCGGCCCATATCTAGAAGTAGAAAGAAGCTGTCGTGGCAGCGTGGAAATCCTTGCCCCTTCTCGGTCCCCTCAAACACACGGGGACTTGGAACTGTCAGAGCCAGGTCGGAGCAAAGCCAGCCACAGCAGGTGCACAGCGTGGGGAGGGGGACCATGTGCACCTGCTGTGGAAAGGCAGGAAGTGGGTCAGCCAGCCACACCTGAGCACAGAAGGGGCATCCCCATTTTGGGCTGGCCCAGCAGCCGCACTAGACCCAGTGCCCTGGCCTGTACGGATCCAAACCATCTCTTAGCCTGGCGGCCCTGACAGAGGCCACATGCTGGCTTTTCGGAACAGGAGTCATTGTGTGTACTGTGGATGGGGGCAAGTGACAAGGTTCTGGGGAGCACATATCCATGAAGAAGGGGTTCTCGGGCTGGGAGGGACGCAGAGCTCATCTGATCCGGTCTGCAGTGCTGGAACTGAATTCCTAGTGTGGCCTTTAGTCAGGACTTGGGCTGTAGTAGAGCAGAACCGGGTTTCCGTGTGGGAGACGCTGGCTCTCTGAGCCTTGATTTCCTTGTCCGGAAAATGGGAATAAGGCTGTCCACTAGAGGACACGGGATACAGGATAATTGTAAGAGCAGAGATTGTGCACATCAACTCTTCTGCTCAAAGTAGACTCTCAGCTGGGAATTATTATTACTAAACCAGGCAGAGGATTCAGACTTCACATAAAATCTCTGAGAAGCGATGGAAGTGGATTTTACCTCTTAATTATCTAGTGGCGAAAATTTTACATGCCCTGCATAGTTTTATTCTGTGAAATCCACAGAACTTGCAAATAATGATGTTGATCTTGCTGGATGGTTTGATGATCTTTGGCTCTTTCAAGAAGTCCTCTCGGGAGAACCGGGGATGCTAAGAATGGAATTTAATGACACATAGGAGACATTTTGGAAAAGCCAGGGCATCGCATAGCAACAATGTACCAACAATGTGTTGGCATTCAGCTATTTCATTGTTATTATTAGGTGTGAATTCTAAATTCAGAGTTTTTGTCCCCTTAAAGTCCTCACTTCCCAAAATAGGTTTCTTAAAAGTACAGCTTTCCCAAATGCTAACAGCTCCATTTCCCCCATTCGGGCTAACAAGGAAATGAGCAGAAATGAGGCCACGTCCCCCCACGAGATCAGAGGGCAAGGGTAGCCAGTGGTGCCAGAAACAGGAAGCCAAATGGGGGGGCTTCCGGATGGGGTCATTAAAGGACTGTTTTTTAAAAAAGGACGTTGTAGAGGAGGCTCAGATCCCGCCGGCTCTCTCCTCCTTCTCCCGAACTTGTCCCCACAGCCTCGGCCCGAACACAGCAAGAAAAGCATGCAGAATGGCCGCACAGAGTGACAGCCCCAGCTCAGTCCTTTCTGAACCTGGGGCCTCGCCTGGGTGGCCCACCGCACTGAGAACCACCGCTGCCTGTCACCCTGCAGACACCCCCCCAGCCCCCGCCCCGGGAGAACACGGGTGCCAGAGCATGGAGGACAGATGCGGGAACTTCCTCCCTCACAACCTGCTGTGACGCTGGGCAACCCTTTCTCTCTGGGCCTCAATGTCGTTTGACAGAGGACAGGGAGAGGGTAACTTATGATCTCCAATCTGTGACCTTTTCTACCTTGTACCAACGCTGCATAATGTCCAAATATGGCCGGTGGTGCTGGACATAGTGGAGAAGGGAGAATGAGGGACTTGATTTGGGGGGATCCCATTACCCAGAGGACATAGTGGAGAAGGGAGAATGAGGGACTTGATTTGGGGGGATCCCATTACCCAGAGGAC
>PJEM01017976.1:0-20149 GCA_004023845.1 Helogale parvula
AGCCAGGAGAGAGCGCCGTGTCCTTGTGCAGGGGTGAGTGACCATTGCGGAGGCGGCAGGGGCTCCTGGGCGCATCTGGAGGCAGGATCTCCGCGCCGGCCTTGGCTCCCTGGAACCCAGGACCCTCTCACAAGAGCCACGACATAGATGCAGCCGGAAGACGGTTTAGTGCAGGATACAGGCCTATGTCATGAGCGGGGCACCTGAACTGGGAACCCCCCGCCTAAATTCCGAGGGAGGTCTAGGGCTGGGTTCAAACAGGCCTCCTCTCGACGGGACTGAGGGGAGGGCCACGCGGGTGTCGTGGACGGGTGTGGGCCTCACCTCCGAATGCCCTCGCAAAGCCTGCAGGACCTGCGTTGCACCCATAGCTTGGTCCTTTGCCAGCCCCCCATTTTAATGGCTCGCCTGATTGGGGTTTTTGAAAATTAACTTGCCACACAGAGCAGCGTCAAACTCTGCTCCTTCTGTGTCCAAGGAAGATTCTGGAGAGTGCTTGCATACCGCCTGGGCAGGAGATGGGCCACATCCGCCAGAGCTGACCCGGGGCTGGGGCTGTGCCAGGTGCGTGCATCCGAGCAGCCGTGGTGCTGGTGCTGCACCCCGCTTGGCCCACGGGAGCCCCCACAGCGGTGTTGCCGGGCCCTCTGCAGCTGCCTCCCCACCCCCCCCACTCACTGGTGAGCACCCCGATGTACACATGCGTGCGTGGTGTGCATGACTACACCAAGCGCAAGTCGCCGTGGGCTTTGTCATTCACCCCGTGTCTTAAGCCCACGGGACCCAGCATTGCGGGTTCAGCCGAAGGGAGGCCGAGACGGTGAGGGAGGTGGGCCGGCCGCGTCTTCCCTGCGTCTCGGGTCTGAATTTGCAGCCTGGAAATGGAATAAACAGTAAAAAACGAAATTAGAAAATCAGACGCCGTGAATTTCAAAGGGCAAACACCGAATCTCAGGTGATTCGGCAGCGGCGGAGGAGAGTCGGGGGTGGCTGCCGTGGGGGTGGTGCGCCCGCTTCCTGGAGAGGCCGGCGGGCATCGGGACGGCGGGCAGCGGCCCCGTCACAACCTGGTGGCGCTGAGGGCTTTTCCCAGAGGCACACGGGCACCGCGGGCCCGCACCCCACTCTCCAGGCGTCCCTGGACGGACGGCCCGGTGGTGACAAATCCGAGAGCAGGGAGCATGGTGACAGTCACCCCAGCCTCTCCCTCTAAACCAGCAGAGCCTTGTGGAGCTCTTGCATTTGCCCGACGGGGCCACGGCCGGAACGCTGACCTCGGTGTATTCCCACCGGGTAAGGGGGTGCTGGCCTCCACGTCACGGTTCAGAGGTCACGGGTCGGTGTTGGGGTCCCTGCCGGCATTTTGTCTGTGTCTTGGTTTTGTTTTCTAGAAAAGTACAATGAAAAGGGCAAGAAGAGCGCTTCTGTCCAGTTGCAGAGAGCCTGGGGCGTTTGGGGCACGTAAATAAACGGCTGCTATCGGGGTGGCTCACGCTCTGTCCGCCAAGTGACACCTGGAACCTGGGAGGGCTAACGCGGTACAGACGTGTTTGTCTTGAATAACGGAAGCACAAGAGGACTTGTCTGGAAACAGACCCCGACTCTTCCTCCAGGCGTCTGTGCTCTCAGGTTTTGTTTAGAAAGTATTTGCCCTGTAAGGAAACTTCAATTATAATTTGTTCTTTGGCACAACAATATTCATAGGATTTAAGCCCTCAGTGTAGACTTCCCCATCATGGCAGAATCACAAGCGTACATTTTAAAAAGATTCGTGTAACGGGCCCCAATGTATTTTATGTAGATTTTTAGAAACACGCTGTCACAGCTACCCAGCAGCGAGCGGCCCACGTGTGAACGGAAGTGTGTGGCGGTGCAGGGACAGGCTCTTGGTCGCTTACGTGGACGTGTGGGCAGCTCACACGTGCACACGCGTGACTGTCCGTGTGTCACAGGGCACCGTCTTCACGGTGTTGCTGGAAGGGTGTCTACGCCCTCCTGGAGCACGTGGTGTTACCCCGCAGTACGCGAGGGGCCCCACACACAGAGGAACTGTTTCTGCAGGAACGGGCGCCTCCTTTGAGCTCTGCCGCTGGCGAAGGCGCTGGCGTGTCTGCACCTTCGCCCCTGCTGTCACCCCGCCCGCCCGGCAGCCTCGGCCACAATCGGCCCTTTCAGTCCCCGCCAGCAGCGCTCAGCTTTCCAGAAGTCTCCATGTCATTAAAACAACAAGCAGGTGGACCAGGCGGCCAGGATCGTGTCTGCCCGAGTCTGGGCTGTGAGTCCCCCGCGCCGCCCCCCTCTTCCCTGAGCCCAGGCTGCTCTGGGCGAGAACAAAATCTTTCCTCATGGAAAGTTTCACGGACCTGGCGTGGTGCCCGAGGCCAGGGCCTTCCCCATTCCTGACTGTGATGGAAAGAGTCTGCGTCTCGGTGATCAAACACGTGAGCCGTTAGTACTGTGGAGGCGGCCACTGCGTGACGGATGGAAGGGTGAATTCACCCTTGCGGATAACTCACCAGGGTCAGTCCTTAGTGCACTCGGATGTGCGCCTGGGAGCCTCGAGGCATAAAAATCGCACCCCGCGCCCCTGGAGCCAGAGACTGCTTGGTGGCCTGCGGGCCCTGAGAGTGGGTTCTCTGGAGACCCCGCAGAAAGGGGCCCCCGGGGCAGGAGTCCCCGGTTCCCGGCTCGAAGCTGCTGAACCAAGGGGCACAGCCTCTAACTGGTCACTTCCCAGGTACCCGAGTGCCTCAAAGGGCCACGCCAGGCTTTTCCAAGCCGTGTGGGCTCCTCATGGAGGCACGGAGCTGTGCTTTCGGGGACACTGTGCCTCGCCGGGCGTCAGATACGCAGATCTTGGCTTAAATGTTTTAGTCTTTGTCCAGATAAACTGAAGTGGGACCCGGCAACTAGCAGAGGCCGTTGGTCAGTGTGATGAGCGTTTGTGAACTGGGCGTCAGCAGCACCCAAGCCCCGTGTTTCTACCATCTCAGGGGTGTGTGCCCTGACCCCCGGGGTGCCAGCGGGTAGGAGGCTGGGCCTCTGTGAAGGAAGAGGGGAAGGGGAGTGGGCTGCCGAGGAGGGGCCCTCTAGAGGTAGCGTGCAGACCCAGGCCGGCGCCGGCTGTCACCCGTGGGGCTGTGACGTTTGAGCTTCTGCTCCTGCCAGTGTGCAGCCGGGCGAGGAGGGAGAGGCCCTTGGGCTCATGGGACGTTGGGGCTTCGGCGTCCCTGAGGTTCTAGGCATCTTCCTCCGCTCTTGCCTGGTGCAGACATTGCCTGCAAGCATGGCGTGCTTCGAGTTCTCTTGTTTCTGATGACAGCATCATTCTAGAGCCCGAATGCTTTCTGTGAGCTTGGAGGGGACCCCGTGGGATCCCGTCAGCGATGTTGACTTCCCGCCTCTCCTCGCCGTCACGGGCCTTAGCTCGGTTCCCCTTAGTACTGATTGGAGATGAAGACACAGTGTTGGTTGGAGATGAAGACACAGTGTTGGAGACGGCAGGCGAAGGAAAGCGCCTGAAGCCACCGTGGAGCTCAGCCCCCTTCGTCTCCTTGTAGCAGGAGCGCAGAGGAGCCGCAAGCTGATGCCCGGACGTAGCTGTGCCCATGGGCGGCATGGGGTGCACTTGTGATGCCTTTGTCCTTTGCCACGGGCAAGCTCTGAGTAGTCGCGGAGTGTCCGTGCACGCGCATTTCATGACTGCCATGCTGGTTCTTTCTGACCTCCTCTTGCTAGAGGAGAGCACCTGTCCGAAAGTTCTTTAAAGGGCTTTGTCCCCCTGCAGACCCAGCTGGACGACACGGGCCGGGCTCTGCGCCGTTTCTTTCTCTGAGGCTTGTGGTGCTTCTGTACTTGAGCACGAGCGCTCTTTACCCACTTCGGATCCGCGAGCCAGCGAGCAGCACGCCACTGAGCCGCGTCCCCGGACCATGACGCCGCCAGGCAGAGCTTTCCGAGCATAATAGCCATGTTCAGACAGCGCAGCTGCTGATGGGCCGTCAGGGCTTGGTGTCTCTTGGGGGAGAGAGGTGGCCAGGGCAGCAGGGGGCTCTGCCTACGCAGGACAGCAGCCCAGCTCCCCTGTCCCCGGGCCGGGCACTGGGCTCTCCTGCCCCTGGAGCTCCAGGCCGAGGGCCAGCCAGGCACAGACACGTTTAGGTGTCCTTCCCGACAGAAAAGTGTATTTTAATGTACGGGTCAGACACATTCAGGCAGAGAAGAACGGATGCTTGGAACTGCGGTGATATTCTTCCATCGGAGCTGAGGAAGTCCCCCCCAAGCCAGCACGACGCACCACTGTCCACAGAGGACCCAGCTGCCAGTGCCCGCACCGCGTGCACGGCCTTCGGCGCTCTTCAAACCGACCTTTTACATACGTTCTCTCAGTTCACGTCTGCAGCCTTGAAACAGCCCCAAGGCCGGAGTGCCAGGGTAGCCGCGCTTGGCAGAGGAGTCGGGGCTCCGAGACCAGGGTTGGCTGCCTTGCTCACAGTCACACTGGACAAGTGACAGGCCCGGAGCACCACGGGCACCTGCCAGCTGTGCCGTAAACGCGGTCTCTTAGCCAAGGTTGGTTTCCATTCTGAGTGTCTCTCCCTCACTGGACGGGAGACGTGCGAAGCCTCCCTGCTGGAGAGTCCGCCTTCACGGGGGAGGCGTTCTTGCAGTTCCAGGGGGCTGTGTGCGTCTGCGTCGGAGAACCCCCGGTCCTCACCGGGGCACTTTCTCAGAGCCGGGAAGGGCGGGGAGACACGCAGACTTCCAGGGTGTCGGAGAGAGGGCCTCGGTGAGTCCGCACTCAACACTGACAGAACTACCAAATCAGTCATTTCACAGGCTGGAAATTCGGCAAACAGGCAGAACGAACTGAAAAGCGTTTAGTCAAGAAAAAGCAGACCCCCTAAGGAGAGCGGGTCTCTGATGGAGTAAGGGGGGCTGCTCCCGCCCCTCCCCCAGCTCCTCGGGGCGTGGCCGTGGAAGGACAGCAGCTTCTCAGACAGCGACGGGCATCGGCCTCTCTGGGGCTCTGTTCAAACCCTGTCCCGAGGCGCAAAGAGTAGTCTGACCGGTGGTGAGGCTGCCTGGAGGAGGCGTCCTCCCGGGCATGACTGGAAACACAGACGGGTGCACTCCTGCTTGTGGGAGCCGCCAAGGCTGGCCCTCCCCTGGGGCCAACAGCAGGCTGGCCACACTGGGTGGCCGCAGCGGGTTCGCCACATTCCAGGGGACCGGAGGCTGCACCCGTGTGCGCGGATGTGAAGCGGGGACTGCCTGCAGTTCGATCCCCTGGACAGAGGCGGAGACGGAAGGCTTTTACAGAAACCTCCCGGCTGGGAACTGAGTGACCGTTAACGCTGCTACCCTGAGGGTGGCCCTTGGGAAGCCAGGCTGGAAAATTAGAACACGGCTTTCAAAAAGAGGAATAGAGAACTTAGTAGCCACGTATTACAGAGAATATGGGATCCACAGAATTAGTCTAGAAAAGTCACCAATCAAATACACAGCAACAAGAGAAAGAAAAGAAGAATGTAGCAATAACAGCAATCTCTATGGGGGGAGGAGTCTGTTTCTAAATTTGCCACAATATATTACCTGTAATGCCCGGTTTTCAACGAAAACATTACGAAACCTGGAAAGAAACATGAAAATATGCCCCATACAGGTGGGGAAGAAACAACGTACTGGCGGTGGATGGCACAGGGCACAGGGCACAGGGGTTGGACTTGGCAGCAAGGACTTTAAATCATTTGCTGAAGATCTGTTCAAAGATCTAGAAGAAGCTATATTTAACTAATTAAAGGAAAGTATGACAACAGTGTCTCACCAAATAGAGATGATCAATAATGAGATTAAAAGTTAAAAAAAAAAGCCAAATAGATACTCTCGCCTTGCAAGTACAATAACAGAAATGAAAAATTCGTTAGAGGCTCATTGACATTGGATTTGGCAGAGAAAAAGAATCAACAAACATGAAGAAATGTCTGCAGATTATCCAGTCTGAGGAATAGGAAGAAAAAAGAAAAATGCACATGTGGACACCATAAAACACACACACAGGCATGCTGGGAATCCAGAAGGACAGGAGGGCCAGGGGTGGGAGAATACCCGAGGAGAAGATCTTGTAACATCTTCACTCTTGACGATGAAGGACATTGCACCACCACCACCACCCCTGCCAAAATCAACAAATTCCGAGTCTTTGAATAAATCCAAAGAATCACAGCTAAACACAGCATAGCCAGTCTGTCCAAAGTCAAAGGCAAAGACCCGATCCGGAAGCCAGCCAGAGAGAAACAAGTCAGCAGGCGCACGGAGTCCCGAACCAGAGCAATGGCTGACTTCTCATCAGCAACCGCAGAGGCCACCGAGGACAAGACCATCGGCCAGGAAGTCCGCAGCCGGCAAACCTAGCTGTAAAAACCATCCCCAGGCACCCAAAGAGGTGGAAGTTTTGTCGCCAGCGGACTGACCTACGGGACATTTTGAAGGGAGCGCGTCAGCCGTGGGTAACTCAGATACACACTCTTGGTAAAAAGTAATTATGTAGATAAATTAAAAAGACAGCACATGTATTTTAAGACTCTTTTCTTCTCCAAACTTACTTAAAAGAAAAGAAAAAAATAAAACAAAAGTTACAGAATTCTTCTGATTGACTTACACAAAGTTGTCGTTTGTGTGACAATAACAGCACAAAGGAAACGGTAGGGAAGGAAGGATAGCTCTACGTGTTATTAGGAATAGGCTGATATTAAGCTGAAATAGAATGTTTTAAGCTAAGATGTATATTATAATCTCTAGAAGAACCACAGAGAAACTAACTTAAAAATACACACTGTTAATGAAACCAAGCCAAACCAAACAAAGAAAGCATTTAGGTGATACGTTAGAAAGCAGAGTTAACTAAAAGAAGGTGGTAATGAAAGATCATAGAAACAACAAACAAACCCCCCCAAGACATGGGAAACAAACAACAAAATGGCAAATGTCATTCCTACAACAAAATTAAAATGAGCTAAATACTCCAATAAAAAGCTGACGTTTGTCAGACTGGATTGGGGAAAAGAAAGCAAAGTAGGAGCCAACGATACGCTGTCTCCAGAAGACATCCTTTAGATTAAGAGCCACAAATAGGTTGAAAAGATGGAAAAAATATACCAGGCAAATAGTGACCAAAAGAGATGTGGGGTATCTCTACTAATAAAGACAAAATCAGTTTAAGACCAATGAAAATGTGGGGGCACCTGGGTGGCTCAGTTGGTTGAGTCTGACTCTTGATTTTGGCTCAGGTCGTGATCTCGTAGTTCATGAATTCAAGCCCTGTCTCAAGCTCAGCGCTAACAGTGCAGAGCCTGCTTGGGATTCTCTCTCCCTCTCTCTCTCTCTGCCCCCTGCCCCTCAAAACAAATAAGTTTTTTTAAAAAGATGAAATAAAATGTTGATGGAGACAAAAAGGGACAATCTATATTGAGTAAAATGTAAATTGAGCAGGAAGATATAATAATTATAAATGTATTTGCACCAAAAACACCTGCATAAAACATGAAACAAAAAAGCGATTTGAAGGGCTAAACTGAAAGACAATTTAAATAACAGCCGGAGACCTCACCAGACTCCTGTCAGGAATGGACAGAATAATTAGACAAAAAAATCAGCAAGGACATAAAACAACTGAACAGTGCTGTCAACCAGCCTGACCCACAAGACATCGATAGAACACTCAACAGAACGGAACGCAGATGGAACATTCTCTGTTCATAAAACAAGGGTTAGTAAATTTTAAAGGATTGATTCTGACCACAATTGAATTAATGGTTTAATTTGTAGAATCAGTGCAATCCCTATCAAAATTCTAGCAGTTTTCTTGGTTTTGTTTTTTCAGGAACATGACAAGTGACAAAACGATCCTAAAACTCATATGGAATTTCAAAAATCCAGAGGAGCCAAAACAATTGTGAAAACAAAGAACAGAGTGGGAGACTCACTTCCTGATTCAAAATTTACTGTAAAGCTACAATAATCAAAACAGTGTGGCACTGGTGTAAGACAGATAGATCAATGGGACAGAGTTTCGAGTTGAGAAATCCTTATATTTAGGGCAAATTGATTTTTAACAAAAATGCCAAGACATTTAACTGGTGCAAAGGATAGCCTTCTTAACAAACGGTGCTACCGGAACTGGATGTCGATGTGCAAGAGTGAACATGTACTTTTAGCCTCATACTGTACACGGAAATCTCAAGATTGATCCTGGAACTAAATGTACATGCTAAAACAATAAAAAAATTTAGTAGATAACATAAGAGAAAAATCTTCAAGACCTTAGATCAGGCAAAGATTTCTTAGATACGATACCAAAAAATATAGTCCAATATTTAAAAATTGGCAAATGAGATCCCATCAAAATTCTAATTTTGTTCTGCTTTGAAAGAACTATTCAGAAAATGAGGAGACAAGCAACTGACTCAAAATTTATTTGCAAAACACGTATCTGATGGATGGCTTGGGTCCAGACTATCCAAAGAGTTTTATCTCAACAGCAAGAAGACAAACAGCCTGGACAGAAGCTGGGATTTAAGGGTTCAGTAAACATGTCTCCAAAGGTGTGTGAGCAAGCACTCGCAAACACGCTCAGCGTCGTCGGCCCCCAGGGACGCAGCTGTGACACCGACGCGGAGGTGACTTCGCACCCAGCGGAGGGGGTCTGATAAGCAAGAAGGACAATGGCACACCTGGGAAAAGACGGCGGAACCGGGAGGCTCCGTGGGTCCTGCGGCCCGTCCGTTCCCGCTGCAGTGTCTGCCCACGAGACCCCGCACCTGTGTCCACACGGAGTCTCGCCCGCAGACCTCAGCAGCATTGTGTATAGCGTGCGGGGACATCTGAGACAGCCGGAGCCCCGCACCTGGACAGCAGACAGGGGAGGCCGCCACGGCCAGCGACGGCGTGTTCCTCGGCCGGAGGGAGGAGGTGCCAGCACACACTTCAGCGTGTGCACCTTGAAACACGAGGCCGAGTCAACAACGGTGGACGCAGACACCCCCCTACGTGGCTCCGTGTGTGTGAACACGCCCAGCAAAGCCGGGCGTCCGGAGGATGGTTAGGTCTGCGTCCGTTACGGAGCTCACGACACTTCCTTCCAAGGGCGTAGAGTCGGGCACACTTGTTAAGACACTCGATGCCGGAGGCACACGGCACTTCTGAAGCTCAAGGCTTGTGTGTGTCACACACGGTTTTTCCTTTGTGGAGTCTGAGGACTCCTTTTGTAAGGACTGTTAGGAGAAAATTCTGTTTTTATGTGGCATGAACACAATGACGAAGGTAGAGTTTCTCGGAGGAAATAGAAAGACGTGTGCTTCCGCATTACCTCCCGTTCAGCCACCGTGGGGACCTGCTGGGAGACACGGACCGTGTGGCAGGGGCTGCTCTGTCTGCTGCCCATGGCGGGGTCCGTGATTTCCGGCCGTGGGGCACGCGGCCTCCCCCACGTTTCCATGCCAGGTGGAGGCACGGGGCTGGGAGTCCCTTTACCTTTCTCAGCTTGAATTTTGAAGCAGGGTTCTTCCTTCCTTCCAGATTATAACGTGGACACTTACACACAGCACGGAACAAAGAAAGTCTGTTCCTTTCTGAAACATCCGCCCTTATCAGGCCCGGGGGACCCCAGCTAATCAGAGCCTGATACTGTGCACAATGGGCCGAGCCAGCCAGACCCCTCCCCGCCCAGGGTGCACGCCGTCGCTGCAAGAGCCAGCAGCCGGTGTTCTTTTGTTCTGAGACGGGGCAGACAGTGCAGGATGCCGTCACCAGGCCTGGGGGCGGCCTTATCAGCCCCCCGCCGTCCTCTCTCCCACCCAAGGGTGCAGGCTGCCCCAGCCCTTGGCCCTATCAGGCCCCCACAGCTGCTGTGAGTACAGATACGGCAGGAAGTGGGCGCAGAGGACAGTGGCAGCTGATGGCCCTCTGCGGCGTCCAGAAACGCCTGTGATTTGCCGGAGGTCTGGCTCCAGCCCGAGTCCCCTGCAGGAGGGAGAGGGGAATGTGCTGCACAGACATCGATGACCACACAGGTGTGGGGGGCTCGGCCGTCCCCTGGGGTCTCGGCTGGTACACGGCGCGGGCAGCTGGGCCTCAGACCCCGAGGTGGGCCCCTCACGTGGGCAGCCCCCGTCGGTCTCGGGGACCTCTGTCATCCGGCCCCTCTGTCCTTTCTGCCATGACACGCTGACGGCTCTGACAGGGCCGAGAGCTCAGGCCTAGCAAGAGCCAGGCTGCAAACTGCGGGTGGGTGTCAGCCCGTGGTCTGCGTCACAATGGGTGCCAGGTTGGGGTGGGCTCAGCTCTGCGGGCACCGGCACCCCCGGGTGAGAGGCGCGGCCTCTGGGAGGGGCAGGGCCTTTCTCCCCGACCGGCCCGTCTCGGGCTCCGGAGGGTAGAAGGGAGCCCAGATAAGCCAGTGGGGCCTGGCTGCCGTCTGAGAACCTTTCTCCTGAGAAGCTGCGTTTCAGGACATTTCCTCGTCATTGGCATCCCCGGCGAGACTGGGGGACGGGGAGCGAGCCCCTGGCCCCGGCACGGCGGCGGCGGCCCCGGGAGGGGTGGGGGGAGAGCCGAGCTGTGCCCGCTGCTCTTGGCGCGGCTCCCCGCCTTCACAGTGTCAAACTTCGAGTCGCCTTTATATGCGCTTTCCTTTTTTTTTTCCACAGTAGCTGTTGCCAGCAAGCTGTAAACTACCGTATATCACTCAGATTTAAGAACCTAAACTTTAAAACAAATTAAACTCTTGTTGACATTGTAATAAAAATCGGAATGGAACTGAATGGCTCAGTAGAAGCAAACTTCAGTTATTTTTGTGGATTTAAGATTGTTTTCTGGGATTCCCAGACTCCCAGCACGGCGAAGTTATTTCCTCTTGGCAGATGGCTGGACGGCCGAGGGCGGCGGCCTGTCCGTCAGCGGCGGGTTTGCTCTGGGGCGGGGGGGGGGGGGGCCGTCTGCAGCCATGCTCCGTAAAGCCACAGGACGGCCGGCGGTGCCGGGGCTGGAGAGTTCGTGCCTGCGTTTCTTACGCGCTTGGATTTAAGAGAAGAGCTCAGAACCGTCCGCTTCTCGGGTGTGTGTCCGATGTAAGGGCGGAAAGCACGCGTCGGACGGTCGTCGGGAACTCGGTCCGCAGGCTGGAAAGTGCGCAGGGGCCGCGCCCGCGCTCCGCTCCCCTGGTCCTTATCTCTCCTCCCCGTTGAGTGCTGTGTTGACGTGCTGTCACTCGCGGAGATGGAAACGGTGGTTTCCAGGGACCCAGCGCCAGCTTTCCGTCCTGCGTGCCGCTTCCTGTCCTGATAGCGCAGAACGGAGTGTGGCAGGGGGACCTGCAGATGGAAACTGGGTGATTGATTACTTTGACGAGCCTTTCCCCGGGGGCGTGGTGGGCGCCCGGGGGCTGCGTTTTGACCCGGGCCTTTCACCAGAACCGGCCCTGCCCTGGCCTGCGCTTCCTGCTCTGCTCTGCTTCCTGTTTCTGTGTTTTCAAGGCCAGGTGGGCAGCAGGGTCGGGGCGGGGCGGCGCTGACACGCTCGGGCCCTCCGTCCTCGGACCGGAGCTGCCGCCCCGCTGGGTCTGCGCGGCCGGGAGGCGGCCCCCCTGCCCTGGGGGGAGCCGGGGCCTGGGTGTGAGCGCCCAGGTGGCGCCTTGCTCAGCAGGCGGCATCTGGCACGTTCATTTGGGGAAGGGGGGGGAGGGCGGGGGAGCAAGGCAAGGAGAGCTTCCGAACGCACAGCCCTTGGGGCGTTTCTTCCCAGCGCCCCTCCGTGTCCCGCTGCGGAGAGCAGGCCCTGGGGGCGGGTTCTCAGAGCAGCTCTGGCCACGGTTCCGTCGGCGACCGCCACGTGAGCGGGGCTTCCTGAAGCAGATGTGCGCGGGAAGCGTGGCCTCCGGTGGCCTGCGGGGAAGTGGTGCCGCTGCTGAGGGCCTGCCGGGGGCGCCCGGGGACCCCTTCCCTTCCGCGGGGTCCCTGTGTGCCTCTGCTGTGGAAATGGGCACAGGCCGTCAAGACCCCAGGAAGGGGACGCCGCCCGCTGTGGAGGGAGCCGCCCTGGTGCCCCCTCCGTGTGAGCTGCCATGGCCTGTGCGCCAGCGTCTCTGAGCGGCGTGTCCTCCACGTGCGGCCCTCCTTTGAGGACAAAATAAGGCTTCTTCCAAAGCCAAGTGCAGACACACGGGGAGTTCACGCCAGATTTGCTCATGGCCCCACGTGAGGGAATGACCCCACAGACACAGTGGTCGCGGCGGCCTGCGCGGCAGGTGCTGGGGAGGCTGTCACTCGGCTCTTGCGCAGTGTCCTTGAAACGCGCCCAGAGGGTTCGTTCAGCTTCCTAAAGAGGCCGCAACAGCCAGCTTTTGCCCATTCCTCGCTCGGTTCCAGCATCGAGGGGCCTTCAACACACGCGCCCCTTGGGTCTCTGGCCCCCTGAAAATCAGAGGGGAGCGGCAGAGGAGGTCACACACTGACAGTAGTCACAGAGGGAACAGCAGCACGAGATGACGAGGCCCGGCTGCCGGTGTCAGCGCGCCTGCCTCGCGTCGGGCGCTGGAGACGCTCCCGGAGGACTTTGCGGGGAAAGCAAGGCGGGGGCTGCCGGCCCGGGGCTGCTCCGCGGGGCAAGTGTGGCGTCAGACGCGGGGGCGTCTGAGGGGCGGAGGTCTCTACGGGCTTGGGTTCCGTCTGGAGTTTGGGGGCGGCTCTGAGAACGCTGCCGACCCAGGCGGGACGCCTCCCCGGGCCCGGCCCCCCGCGCCCTTCCCACGTTCGGGTGACCACTTGGGTCTGTCCTTGCGAGTAGGGTCGGGCACGGCCGCCCCCCGCAGGCCTCGGGCCGAGAAGTGGTCTTGGGGAGCCTGGTAGTCCCGCCGGCCGTCATTTTGGCGCTCACCGGGGGCGTGCGGTTATCACATCAAGTCAGTCAGCGCGCGTGCATGCCGGTCCTGCTGATTCGATTTAGAACTAACGAACGCTCCCGTAATGGGCAATTACCAGGAACTTAATGGCCCTCTGTACTCGGTGTAGCTTCCCCGGCACCTAATATGCTGTGATGAATTACTCATTATGTGCAGTGTTGGAATAGCTTCTATAAAGATTAATAATTGGATAATCAATGCAAAAATTCAATCTTGGGTGTTTTTCCACTCCAGGGTCAATATGTCCTGAAGACCAGGGGGCCTGTCTGCTGGCCCGCGTTGCGTGACCGCTGCCTCTCAGCTCTGCGGTTTTCCACACTGAGAATTTCTGAGAGTGACTTACCAGCTCGGTTTTGCACACATTTTCCTTCCTGCGTCCTGTGCTTTTTCTGTTCAGATCCTTACAGGATAAGGAAGCAGGCTCGGCTGCTGGTCAGCGTTCTCAGTACTCATGGGAACACCGCCTACCCTCAAGGTGGGCTCAGTCTAGTGGGGCCCGCGAGCTCGGAGCGGCCCCAGGCGGCCCTCCCCCCGTGGCCCGGAGAGCCAGGAGCGGGCCACGGGTGTCCCGGGCAGCAGGGTAGAGGTGTCGTGCTGCAGAGAACACCTCTGGGTGGGTGGCAGGGAGGTGGCATTGAGTGCACACCCTGTGTCCTCGCCTCGCCGTGGGGTGTGCTCGGCCGCCAGCAGCTGCCCGGGAGCAGGCCAGACGCCAAGGCCGGCCGGCAGTACCCGGCTACCCCTGGGCTCCGGCTTCCCTCTGAAGAATGTTGGTGCTTCAGACGTGCACAAGGTAGGATAAGAGCGCGGTGCGTCCCCAGGTGCCCTGACCCAGGCCCATGCTCGGGGCGGGCAGGACGGGGCACGCGGTTCCCTCACCGCCCACAGCAGTCAGAGCTGAGATGGCAAGGAACCGGGTCCCGGACCTCACGTCCGCTCCCCGCCGGCCGCAGGTACCAACGGCTGTTCAAGCGGTTACGGTAGGACAGTCCCGGGGACAGAATTACTCACGATTCTCTGGTGAGGTGAGGATTGGCTTCAAACTCGCAAGTGAGAAGGTGTGGTTTCACTTCCCGCGAAGCCAGGAGCAGGTGGACTTGGGCCTTTCCTCCGCCTCCGTGGGGAGCAGCCTCCTCTGACCGGAGCCCACAGCTGCAGGCGGTGCGGGCCGGGGCCCGGCGTGTGGACGCTCCCGGGGCCGACTCGGGGTGGCCGCGCGTCCCGGGCAGAGGGGCAGCAGGCGGCGGCGGCCCGACCAGGCCTCCACGGCATGCTTCTCAGTCCACTCCACCTTGCTATTTTTTAATTAAAAGGGGCTTCTTGATCTTTCATTTTTTTTCATTTCTGTTAATACTGTGTGAATGGAAATCGTGTAATTTGGGGGGGCTGTGTTTTCTCGCAGCACAGAGAAAGCCCTGGAAAAGCTCTGGTGGTTTAGTGATCCCCGCGAGTGGCTGGGGAGTGAGTCTGGCGTGGATCAGAAATGGGCCAGGTGAGAGGGGAGCGCACGCCCGCCGCACGCTGCGGAGCCCCCAGTCACGCGGCCGGCCCGGTCCCCTCGGAGGCCGGAGTTTCCACGCGGGCGTTCGCATTATCTGGAGTGTTCAGGCTAAATAAGGAAGCAGGCACTGAAGGCAGGAAAATTATTCTGTTTTAATGGCTGCCAGTCCCGTGTGACAACAGAATCTGCCAGCGCCAGCCCCGCACACCGTCGGGAGGGTCATGTTTTATTAAAACCGTGACTTGTTGTCATTCAGACTTCGCTGTCCGGGTCCCTCCTTCCAAAAATAGCAGGCCCCGTGGCAGTGGCTTATTATGATTAAAAAGATAAAAATAAGTGAAGGCTGAAGTGGGTCCAGGACACCCGAGGTAACACGGAACTTACTTTTTAATGAAACTTGAGAGACGGCCTCATTTTCCACCACCTCACAAAGCGTCTTTGAAAAAAGTCAGAAAAGTAAAACGGAACTTCGGTGATGTTGCAACTCTGCATTTTCAGAAATGCGGTGCTTGTGACCGTCCTGCAGAACGGCGCCTGCTCTCGCCCTCGGCCGGAACCGAGCGGGCCACACCAGGTGGGGGCGCGTGGACCCTGAGCCTGCCGTCCGTGCCAGGCCATGGACGGAGGACCCGCCTGTGACCGGGGATGTAGGGACAGCAGACTTCCTGAGACGCTGCCTCTTTCGGGAAATTAAAACCCACACGAGGGACAGCTCCAGCTTCCCTCAGGGCCACCCGGGCTCCAGGGGATCCGAAGGGTGTTCTCCGCTCCCTGTTTCCCAAATTGTGGCTTTAATCGGGGTATTTTCACGCACTTCCACGCCTGCCGTGATACTTGAACTAACCCAGGTCTGGGCGTGTCTGTGCGGTGGCTCATGTGAACCCTGCGTGTCCAGCATGGAAGGTCGGCCGTGAGGAGACGCACGCTCGTGAGCATCTGCGTCAGTGGCCCCCGCGCCCCAGGAGCACTGGCCGGCGTGAAGGTTCTGCGTGGCAGACGCCACCTGGCCTCAATTACGGTCTCCTCAGCCGGTGGGACTAAGTTTAGCTAACCGTGTATTTTCTGGGAAAGTGAGCAAATACTTCTTAAAATTATCTTTTAGTTATAGGAATGGGAGAGAATGGCCTTCCTGTTTTGTTTTGCTCCTCGAAAAGCTATTTTGGCTTTCCCTTAAAAATAAAAATGTTTCTGGTGAGTTATTCTGTCTCAAGGACGTGCATTTTCTGTCCCAGGAAAATTGAGTGAGCACGTAACAGCCACCCTCGTGCGTTTCTTTACGTGTGGGACTTAACGTGGCTGTGAGCTCGAGCGAGCCCACGGGACGGGACGGGCGCGGATGCGGCCGCACGACCTGCACCCAGAACTGAACGCTGTGTGGGTCCCCGGGCCTGCTTGCCCCCCATGAGGCTTTTGTTTAAAGGACAGCAATGGCTTTTGAAAAGTTCTCTCCGTAAAATAGCAACTTCATAGTCTGTCATCAAACCCAGCCGGGCTGACACGTTTGCCAACTAGCAGAAGATGAACATTGTGAGTTTTTAACAATTCACGGGACAGCTGTCTCCTTAGTAGAACTCACCTCACTACTGAGAAGGGGGAAGATGTTTTTAAAAAGTGTTTTATGTAATCAAGTTAACAAGTACCGACAGCAATCAATATTAAAAAAAAAAAACAGGCACAAGAGTTTTATTTGTGAAGCACAGTCCTTACCCATCTTCACTGAACTTGTTGAAAGCGAAGCTGACCCCGTGTGGCTGGGGCCAGTGGCCCGGCGCCCGGGAAAGAGGGCTCGGCGTCCGTGTGAGCACCGGCGTCTCCCGTGTCCCCCTCCCCGAAGCCCGGCACGTGGGCCCACGGGTCCGATGGGTTCCTGCCAAGGAAAAGGGACGGAGACGCCCCCGCCTCACGGTCCCAAGTCAGTGGGACTGGGCAGAGGCAGCCCGGGGGGCGTCGGAGCGAGTCTTCCGGCTGTTTTGCCCCAGGTGACACTCGGAGCTCTGTGACAGAGATGGGGAGGGGGGCCCGGGCTGCGTTAGCCAAGGACACCCCTGCACCGAGAGGTGTGATTCTGCGGAGAGCACGCACGCTTTGTAAGAAACACTTAACACGTGGAGGTGACCCCTGGCCCTCGGCGCCGTCATGCGCCGTCGTGAGCACGTGCGAGGCGTGGCCAGGCCCAGGCCAGCCCCGGAGGTCCGTTCTTCCCACGGACAGGAACCCAGAAGCGCCTGAAAGCGCCAGTCCCGTGGGTGCATCGGCTCCTCCCTCTGTCGCACAGAGAACCAGCCTGGAGAGGCCGTCCCCGAGGAGGCCGCACTCAGGAGGACGCTGTGTGAGGACCGCAGCCCTCTTGCCCTCTCTGGGCCCGTCTTCAAAGGACAGTCATCACTCACCTGGCAGAGGGCTGGGCGGACGCAGGGTGGTCGGCTTGGCCCGCGGGACTCTAACCAGGAGGCGGGTTTCTCCCGTGACCCGCCCGCAGCAGTCGCTGTCGGAGAGCAGAGAGGGGTCTCGGCCAGGCCCGGTGTTCCCAGACGAGACCCTCGGGCTCCAGGCGGGCGCAGAGGCAGGGGGAGGGCAGGACCCTCCGGGCCCCCCTGAGAGCAGGGCCCAGCGAGCGAGGGGCTCTCGTCGGCTTTCTAAGGGAGGGCCCCCCCCGCCCCCCGCTGTTCTCGGGGCTCCGCAACCACGGGACCAACCGGGGTCTGAGCAAGGTAGAGGGTCAAGGGGTCCCAGGGAGGTGGTGGCTCCGAAGGGGCCTCGTTCGCGGCCCAGGCGCCCCCTGCGGGACCGGAGGCCGGACCGGTTGTAAAACAGACACCACCCAAGTGCTTTCGGTGTCCTTTCTGTCACTTTTTAGGATTGCTTTCTTTCCCTCCCAGACTCTATTTGTATTTTAACTCTGGTCACACCGTGTCCTATAGTTCTTAGGATCTAAGGGACACACTTAATGTCAGGGCCCCGGGTTTCCTCTGGTCCTGTGACACTGTTCTCACTTCCAAGCCCTGCATCGGGGCCCCCACCGGATCCCGGAAGTCGCCGTGTCGGGGCCCCTGTTGGACCCCCGGGAGGCGTCATGTCGGGGCCCCGCCGGATCCCGGGCGCACTGTGTCGGGGCCCCCGCCGGACCCCCAGGCGGCGCCTGGAATTGTCACTCCGTGCCGCTGGGATTTCTGAACGAAGTTTCCCCGTAGCGCGTCAGCAAACTTGCGGCTCTGATTCCGTGTGATAGAGTCGGGGGCGGCCGCTCCCTTTGCTGTTTGTTTCAGAACAAAGGAAGTGCTGATGTGCGGTGTTCGTTCTGATGACGCAGTGGAAAGTTGGTGACCGTACAGACCCCGAGTGGTCCCTGGTTCCTCGTCACTTGCCTCTTCTCCTCCTTTAAAAAAAAATTTTTTTTTCAAGGCACAGAACACCTAGTACAGGAGAAATGAATAAAAAAAAAAATAGGTGTTTTTAGCTCAAACAGAACAGAATGCCACGTTCATGTGCCTGGCACAGGTGGGGGGAGAAGAGGGGAGCGCGGCTCTGCCTTTGGCCCTTCCCCACCCCTGCACGCCGCCTTCTGAGTGCTGAGCAACCCTGCGGGCACAGAGGGGACCGGGGGCAGGGGCAGGGTGGAGGCCAAGCTGGGGAGAGGGGGCTGGCACTGCCCCTGCCCTGTGAGCCTCTCAGGCTCTCTGCTTCCACCCAGTAGCTGTGGTCTCCGCCTCTCCCCCTCCCCAGGACCGTCGCGGGGGTGGGGGGACAGCCACAGCACGTGCCCACTGCATGGGCAGCGGGGGGGCAGCCTGAGTGCGGGCCCCACCTGCACGTGCTCATTCCTGACATTCTGATTCGAGATCCTTGGCTTCTTCTGGAAACCAGGAATTCCGAAATATGGGGAGACGTGGCTTACAAGCAAGGCATCGAGAAGGAAAACGCGTTGAGATTCGGGCCCTCGCTGCCCCCTCCGGTCACGTGGCCCCAGGAGAGCCCGACAGAGCCCACCAGGGGTTAACCGAGGGCATTTCAGTACAGCGTGAGGTTTAAGGTCGTTTTTTCAAAATGGTGATGAAAAGGAAACTTGTTAGATGAGAGGACAAAAATTTTACTTTAAAAAGGACCTCTGACTGATGAGTTCATTTGCAAACTTGTTCATAAATAACCACGAGGTCTGCGTGAAGTGTGGGGACACCCTGGTGGCTGTGGACAGACGCCGTGAGCGGAGGGGAGAGCGTACGCCCGTGCTTTCCACAGCTTAGACTTTAAGTGTTAAAAAACACGAATTTTCGTTTCACTCAGTCCCAGATCTGCACGTGGTGGTGGGTCGGGGGTGTGCGCGCGCGCGTGTCCTGCACATGAATCCCAGAGTGAGGTCAGAATGCGGACTTACACACAAGTTTCAGGAAAAAAACTGTAGTTTCCACCTTGGGAGCACTTTAGAGAAAACTTAAATATAAGGGGAAAAACCTTTCTCATTAAATTAAATTGCGGTGTGACAGCTCACCACATCCTGTCGCAGGGACATCTGACACTAAGCAAAGCAAAGGTTCCTCTTTCAGGTCCTGACAAGCTGTGCGGGTCACATGTTACCTGCAGTTCAGAATACTTGCCCAGAGAAAAAACCCTGAGTGTCGGTGGAAAAGCTGAAGAGGAAGATGGAAAGTATCAGCAGGGAGACGACACTGTGGGAAGCCGAGAGCCGCCCCCAGAGCGACCGGCACAGCCCCGGGGGTGGCCGTGGACCCGCGGGGACCCGGAACCATGACCTCACGGAAGACAAGTGGGAGGCCGTGGCCGGGGCGAGGCCGGGGCGAGGGGACGCGGCGTGCCAGGCCCAAGGTCCCCTGGGGCCGCCGTGGCCAAGATGCAGGCTGTGTCCTTGGGAGAGAGCGTGGCCACACGCTCGTCCCGTCCTTAGTTGTGCGGCGGTGCTGTGCCGGTGGCCTGGTCTCCCTGCCCCTCTGTCAGCTGCTGCCACCCCGCGCGACCCCCGGGGACCTTAGGGCAGGTCCAAGGGGCACTTGTGCGCGTGTGGTGTCCCGAGTGCAATGCTTAGCGGTCGGACTCGTTGTGACGCTACTTGACAGTGCCAGGCCTGGAAGACAGGGGCGTTGGGTGACCTGCCAGTCGCTTCCAGCCAGTGGTTGTCGGGACACAGGCAGGGCCAGTGACTTGTCCGAACCCGTGGACCCCAGGGATGGCCCGGGAGCACCGCCCTCCCCGCTCTCCTGGACCCTCCCGCCGGCCTGGGTGGGGTCGGGCGCCGGGACGGAGGAGCCCCTGGACCATGCGGGGCGCCGAGTGACTTCCCCGCCCCCACGCACCCCGGGCGCCCCCTCAAGGCTCAGGTGACCCAGCGGGCAGCGCGGGGAAGCCCGCTTCTGATGCCGCTTCCCCTTTTGTTGTTGGACAGATGTTGTTTTTCCTGTGCTCTGTGTGACCCTGGGCGGCGACAAGTTCCTGCCTGCTTTGCCTGAGCTTCCCTTCTCTCCGCCGCCACCGTCACCCCTCAGCCTCCCCGCGTCCCCGTCCCCGTCACCCCTCAGCCTCCCCATCCCCGTCACCCCTCAGCCTCCCTGTGTCCCTGTCACCATCACCCCTCAGCCTCCCTGCATTCCCCGTCACCCCTCAGTCTCCCCGCATCCCCGTCCCCGTCACCCCTCAGCCTCCCCGTCACCATCACTCCTCAGCCTCCCCACATCCCCCGTCAG
>PJEM01017977.1:0-20148 GCA_004023845.1 Helogale parvula
TCAAAAAAGAACTTGCATTTCTATACCTTAAAGGAAAAAAATTCTGTTTATGTTCCATTGTATGCAGGAGCATATTTTGCTGGTTTGAACGAGTATGATGCATACAGTTTTCTAGCAATTTTCTTTGTTTCTTTTTACAGCATTGTCTTTGCTGTACTCTTGCTGATGGCTGCTAGATTTTAATTTATTTGTTTCCCTAGTTGATAACATTAGTGATTCTGATTTCAGTTTTTCATTTGTTTTACTTTTGTTTTTTTCCTCATGTAACATTGGTGAAGGATCCAGGAATGTAACACAAAGGTGGAATAAACATTAATTTTGTGCATTCTTTGGTAATATTTTTTTGGTTTTTTTTGTAACTACAAACCTTTGCTACAAATTTATGAATTTTATTCAAATCAGTGATCTATGTTTGTGTGATTTCCTAAACATAATTGTGGATTATAAAAAAATGTAACATCATAATTACATTCCTAATTAGAATTAGTATGTCTGTTTTTATATCTTTATGCTGTATTTTAACACTTTGTATTACTTAAGTTATTTTGCTTTGGTTAAAAAATGGCTCAAGTAGAAAAGCGGTCCTATTCATATTAAGACAGTGTACAAGACTGTAAATAAAATGTGTACAGTGAATTGTCTTTTAGACAACTAGATTTGTACTTTTATTTCTCCATCTCTATAGAAGGAATTTGTATTTCTTATTGCCAGGCAGTCTCTATTGTGTCTTCTTGTAGTGTCTTCCACGTGAACAGCATAAGTTCGGAGCACTAGTTTATTATGTTTATTATAATTTTTACTAAATTGAATAGGTAGCATCATATATATGGAATTAAAAAAAATAATAATCTCCAGCAGGAGAAACCTAATAGGTGACCATGGGAAGGGGAAGGGGGGGGGGAAGTTGGGGAGAGCGAGTGAGGCAAATCATGAGAGACTTTTGAATGCTGAGCACAAACTGAGGGCTGAAGAGGGAGGGGGGATAGGGAAGGGGGTGATTGTTCTTGAGAGGGGCACTTGTGGGGAAGAGCACTGGACATTATATAGAAACCAACTTGGTAATAAACTATATTAAAAATGAAAATAAATAAAATAGTAAGGATTCAGCGAAATCATCATCATCATCATCATCATCATCATCATCATCATCATCATCTCTGGCAGGCGGGTGGCTTTCTGGCTGGGATTGAGTAGGGGGATTGTGAAGCCAGTTTTTCCTCTGGCTCCACCTGAAGTCAGCCAGCTGCCTGGCCCAAGGGAGAAAAAGCCCACTGAGGGGGACAAATTTCTCTTTCCGTGCCCAGCAGCTCTCAGTCTTTGGGGAGGTCTCCCCTCTCCAGATATCACGCTATGAGCGATTCAGGATCTCCTTCTCTTACCCTCAGCTCTTCACCACCCTGTACAGCCGTCCCACTCACGGTTCTCCGCGGTTCTAGGCACCTCTGGACACACAGCTTTCTACAGGCCAAGCACTATGTTTCTAGGAGCTTTCTCTCCAGGCTCCACTTTGGGCCAGCGCTCCCTCTCCCAAAGTCTCCAGTCCCACTTCACACTCAGTCACCAAGGAGGCTGTTGTCAATAAGGGGTCTGTGAGCCCACCTCCGTTCTTGGAGATCAGAAAGCTGTGGTTTTTAAATTCTTCTCAGTTTGATAATTGGGGGTGGGGGAGGTAATGGGGCTCCTTACTTCTCCGACATCTTGCTGCCCTCCGATATTGTTCCATTTGATTGCATCACTCAGTTCTCAAATTCTCCTTTTGTGCTCCTGGATCAATTTATCTCTCTTTTTCTCAGCTTCCTATTTTTCTATAATTGTGTCTTCTAATTCACCTATCTCCTTTCTGCTTCTTCAATCCATGCAGTGGACACCTCCATTTTATTATTACTTCATTTATAGCATTTTTTAACTCATCACAACTATTTTTAGGGTCCCTAATCTTTGTAGCAATAGCTTCTCTGGTGTCTTCTATGCCTTTTTCAAGCCCACCAATTAATTTTATGACTACCGTTCTAAATTCTTGGTCAGTTGTGTAGCTCATATCTTTTTTGGGCAATTCTTTAGCTGTTATTTCTTCCTGGAATTTCTTTTGAGGAGAATTCTTCTGTTTCATCATTTTGGCCAGCTTTATGTCTCTTGTAAGTTTTAAAAGCTTGTTATGCTGATGCATAGGAGAACATGTACCCCAATGTTCATAGCAGCAATGTCAACAATAACCAAATCATGGAAAGAGCCTAAATGTCCATCACCTGATGAATGGATCAAGAAGATGTGGTATATATACACAATGGAGTACTACATGGAAATGAGAAAGAATGAAATCTGGCCATTTGTAGTGTAAGGACGCAGGTGTGAGACAATAGAAGGGCACACATTGCCCGAGGCAAGAGGGACCACCCTTGTAATACCCTTAACATTCCTAAGGGCAGGCCTAAGGCCAGTTACACCCTATGTGAGGGTCCTGGGTCCTGGGTCTACTCTGTGATTGGTTAACACTCTAAACGTTGTAATTGGATAAACCTGTCAATAATAATTGGATTCCTGTACCTCCCCCTTCCCAAACTCATAAAAGCCCTGCCCCACCTTTGTTTGGGGCTCTCAGCATGGATCCACCACGCGGTAATGTCTGTGAGCCCGAGTTTAGGCCCTGGCGAGCCTAAATCCGTAATAAAGCCCTTTGCTTTTGCATGCGTGACTCGGTCTCCCTGGCGGTTTCTGGTTTTTGGGGACGATAAAGAAATCTTGGGTATTACAGTAGGAAAGTGGATGGACCTCGAGAGTGTCATGCTAAGTGAAATAAGTCAGGCAGAGAAGGACAGATACCATATGTTTGCACGCATAGGTGTAACAGGAGAAACCTAACAGAGGACCATAGGGAGGGTAAGGGGGAAAGAGAGTTGGGGAGAGAGGGACACAAATTATGAGAGACTATTGAATACTGAAAATAAACCTAGGGCAGAAGGGGGAGGTAGAGGGTGCAAGGGGGTGATGGTCATGGAGGGGGAACACTTGTGTGGAGAAGCACTGAGTTTTATATGGAAACCAACTTGACAATAAATTATTATAAACAAAACAAAACAAAAAACCTTGTTATGCGCTTTGCACCTGTGAATTTTGCTATACTAAAGGAGGCTCATTGACTCTCCATGACCTGTCCATTCAGGAAGTGTTCTTTTAATGGTGTCCCTTGGTCTCTTTTGTTGTGCCTTGGTTGTTATATTTCCCTACTTGTAGTGATTTTGGAACCTTCCATCATGTGCACTTTGGCTTATTAATTGAGGTAGCCCTGGAAAGGAAAACAGACAAACAAACAAACCAGGAAACAAAGCACACAAATGCACAAAGAAATCAAATAAACAAACAAACAATCTGGGGGGAATGACACCAAAAAACAAAGTCTAGAAGCAGAAAACCAGAAATATCAGATACAAATAACGAACAGGGTGGAGGCAGTGCTGATGGAAGGGTACATATAAAGAGAGAAATGACAGAGGTGGGGAGAAAGAGAAATTGAACATAGTCCAGGGAGAGAGACTAAAGGGCTTAATTCAGAGAAGAAAAAGGAGAATATTGTAGAAGATGAGGAGAAAGAAATGAAGATAATGTTACCCAGAGAAGCTATATAGTCGGATTATTTCAGAGAGATAGAAAGGAATGTAATGATGGAGGTGTAGAATATGCATCAAGAGAATGGATTAAATGTGACTGTTTAAGCAAACCAATAACCAGAGTGTCCAGTTTAGTGGAGGGGAGAGATAAGAATGAGATAAGGGAGAATATATCTGAATAGCAAGAATTGATCTAGAGTTAATCATGGCAATGCATCAATGTTGTTGTTGCACTGGGCTCCAGATAAAACAAACAAACAAACAAAACAGCTCTCCAGCGTGGATGGGTGTAGTTTGGTGTAAGCAGGTCTTGCCTCCACTGTAGGTCCTGTGGGCTGCTCAGTGAGTCCCCTCCTTCATGGTTGTAGGGAGAGAAATGGCGGCACACCAGTCTCTTCTGGAAGCAAGCATTGCAAATCTCTCCTTTGAGTCTGATCTCCCTGTGCTGAAGGCGTAGCCAAGATGGGCAGTGTTCTAAGTCCCAAGCCCCGCCTTGTTCCTGATCTTAGTCCTTGTGCTTTAATGATACTGCCCGAAATGTAATCCCTCATCTTGGGTCACTTCCTAGCCAGGGATCGAGTAACAGGAGTAGGGGAGCAGTTCCTCCTGGCGCTGACTGGACTGGGGCATCCAGCCCAAAGAAATTGCCGCAGTTAGATATAGGGTCTCTCCAAATGCCCTACCATTAGAGATGGGATGATACGATCCCTTTCTTTCCCAGGCTGAGTTTTTTCTCTTCTCCAGAGATAGTTCTATGAGCAGTTTCAGCTTCTCTTTCTCTTCCTGTTGTCTCTCCTCGGAAGGGGCTCCCTCCACTTTGGGCCTCCAGGTCCCGCCCGTTTTTATCTTCCCCAGTCCCCATTCATGCACCTATGAGGCTGCCTTTTTAGTGGACTCTGTCTCTTTTCCTCCAAGACTCTTTTGGTTCAGTGTCTTTTGGCTTCAGCCCTTCTTAGTTTAAGAGATGTGGTCAGGAAGTATGGAGCTCCCTATTTCTCTGCCATCTTGCCTCTCAGTGTAAGCCAAGGACATTTCATTTTGAATGGAGTTGATAGGCCAAAAGGGGGAACTATCGTGCCCTACTGAGGCAGAAAAACTAAAGGGAAACCATGAAAAACTGCTTTTTTTTGCTCCTTTTCCTGCTTCTGTTGTTAGTACCTACATCCCCCTCCCTTACACACACATTATAAGATAGAGAATGCATGTCTTCCTTGTAAGGGTCAAAGATTTAATAGTCTCTTTGGAGTCTTCCAACACAATACATAGTATTTAAGGAGTGACCAGGTGGGGTCATCATGAACATTTTCCAAGATTACTGACTCATCCAGACCCCTGGCTCCAGAGCATAAATGACTTAAGAACATTTAACCTCTGGTCTTTCTTCCTGGATTACTAAGAAAGACTTATGCACCAAACTATTATCCTTAATAAAAACTCCAGGCCCCAAGAAAAGAACAAGGCTCACTCTTCTTTCATTTCTGAGTCTCCAAGAAGCTCTGTCCATATATACACTCTCTATGTCTTCAGTAAATTCTGCTTTCACTTCCTTTCAGTTCACATTTGATTTCTATTCTGCGTGAAGCCAAGGACCCTCTTGGCTGGTCCTGTGGAACCCCCTCTGTTTCCTCAAACCCAGCCAGCCTGTATAAGTGCCACTCATTGTCAATTGCAGACGCCAAAAGGAAGAAGCCTACTTTACTACTCTGGCAGGAGACAGGAAGAATTTCTCCTTGCCCAGCAACAAGCTCAACCAATAAGAAAATACTACAATTCAGCTGATGAGAAATCATTACCACCCTGAACCCTGGCTTTCGTCCAATGGACTATTGAAAGAGGACTACAACTATCTCCATTTTGACCTCAGTCTATATTTACTGATTGATTAAGTTCTTCTTTCCAGCTTATCTTTTAACTCAGGCAACAGACCCAGTTTGCAAAACATACTGTTATGGGAATCAAAACTACTTCTTTAAGCAATAATGACTTCCCTGACACCAGGAAGACCCCACATGATTGACACCAAGACAATGATCAACCTGACCTTTACTGCCCAGCAGCATGTGCCCACTGATGTTTGTTTCACATTTTCCTTACATAAACCTAGAAGTATTTTCAGCACTCTGGAGACAGGCTTTGAGACATTAGTCCATTTTCCTGCTGTTGGACTCACTGAACCAAATTCTTATTTCACCAACACTCATTTGGATTTTGTCATTGGCAAGTGGCCATGCCTGGTCTGTTTGAAACTTTCAGAGTCAGGTGCTTTTGCATCTCCGTGCCCTGATTACACATATCATTCACAAATATAACCCCCCAGCATTTTCCTTTTCTCTTTAAAGTAATGTTCCTCTCCTTTGATCTCTGGATTCGTGCATAGTTTGGTATAGCTTATATATCCTGAATTGCAATTCTGCTGTTATTCCCGAATAAACCCATTTTGCTGGTAAAATAGCTGACTGCTTTACTTTTAAGCTTGATATTATGATGCATAGTGCATGGCAGAGTGCCCTGTTTAAAGGGCCAAAAGTGTAACAGATTGTTATTGGATGGTGGAAATATTTTGATTATTTTAGACTGACTTGGTTGGAATGTTGTGAGATCATCCACTTGTGGCAGGACTGAGAAGGGAGTTTCTGGGACCTGGGAAGAGCTGAGAACCTGAGCTGGGAGAGAGCTAAGCATTCTCCATCCTCAGGGCACCTTGTACTTTTTGCTATGTAAATGGACCAAAAAAAGATTTGGGTCCTATGAAACAGGAATAAGTGGGCAAGCTCCTCAGGAGCTTAGGCTTCTGAAAGAGAATATGCTGCAGTTTTCTGCGATCTCAGCAGGCAAGAGGGAATTAATAAGAAAAAAAAGCTGTCACAGAAGCCACGTGCCTTCCTGTAAGCCCAGAACAATAGGCAGCAAACTTGACTTTCTCCAAAGAGGAGAAATTGCTTTAATCTGCAACTAGTGACTGGTTCAGACAAAGCAAATAAAACTCATCTCTACTTTATTTACTTCAAACATGTGCAACTACATGATGCTGTATTATAGATTAATTCCTTTTCTCTCACCATTCTTCACTTGTTATACCCCACTAGATATTTCACGTTGGCAGACCTTGTTTACTGTTATAGCACTATGCCTAGAACACTGCCTGGCACATTGTAGGTCTTTAGTAAGTATCTGTTGAATGAATGAAGAAACAGAGAAATGGATTTTGGAGATGGGAGAACAGGGGCCCATAGCCATAGAAATGCTTATGAGGAATAATAAATAGTTAAAAACATAGACTGACACTAAACCGTTTTGCTTCAAATCCCATCTGTGCCACTTCTTAACTATGTGATCTTGGGAAAGTTGTTTCTTAAAGTAAAAATTCAGTTTATTCATCTGTTTATGACACAGTACACAAGAAGCAAAATGTTTACATCATAGATTTCACTTCCAACTCCTTGGAATGTTCATTTCTTTGGCTAAAAGGAGAGACTAGACCTGAGAGTCAGGTAATGCTTAGGCAACTGAAATTAGAGTGGGAAGGGGGCAAGGCTAACATCATCCTTGCAGGGATGGGCATAAGGGGGCTGTTAGTCACAAGCTAGTTTCTAGAATTGGTAGTTGGGAATAAAGGAGTACCACTCTTTTTTTTTTAAATAATAGTTTATTGTCAAATTAGTTTCCATATAACACCCAGTGCTTCTCCCCACAAGTGCCGCCCACCATGACCATCACCCCCTTCCCCCTCTCCCTCCCCTTTCAGTCCATGGTTTGTCTCCAGTATTCAGTAGTCTCCCTTGATCTGTGTCTCTCACTCTTCCCCGCTCTCTTTCCCCCTTCCTCTCCCCATGGTCCCCTGCCAGGTCTCTCCTGTTAGACCTATGAATGCAAACATATGGTATCTATCCTTCTCTGCCTGACTTATTTCGCTTAGCATGACACCCTCAAGGTCCATCCACTTTCCTACAAATGGCCATATGTCATTCTTTCTCATTCTACAATAGCCAAATCATGGAAAGAGTCTAAATGTCCATCAACTGATGAATGGATCAAAAAGAGGTGGTATATATATACAATGGAGTACTATATGGCAAAGGAGTACCACTCTTGATACTCATGCTGTTGTGGACCTCAGTCATCCCCACCACACAGGTACAGCAGTGCTTTCTGGTAATCCCACTTCATGTCTTGCTGGATGCAGTAGTACAGGGACTTGTCATACTTTCTCTTGAATTCAGACTTAATTTTCAACATGTCCTCTTCACTGCAAGAGACCCTGATTCTAATCAGGATTTTATCGCAAGTCCCCTTGCCCTTCATGGAGTCGTACAGTCAGTCAGCAAAATACAGAGGCTTGTTCTGAATGCACTGGATCAGGTTCAGGAAAGCATTTTCAAGGTCTCCCTGGACCTCCTTCTTGATGCCTTCCAGCATGTCATAAGGCCTGTGGCTCTTGTACCTGACAAATACTTTCTGGAGGTGAAACACACTCCACTCAGTCATGATGCTGATCCATTTGGGCACTTCACTTCCTCTCCTCTTCAATAAAGCATTGTATAGATCCCAGGTATCTTGGTCAATCAGTTCATAAGCAATGACAGAGCCATCTTCTGCTCTTCTACCTTTGCAAGGGCAACCATCAGCTTGCAGAAGTCACCAGATATATCTTAAACAATGTCCCTCTCCAGAGCAGTCTTGTACATTTCCTTGTAGATTCTGTTAATTTCCTGAAGCTCCTGGTTGATCCTTGAACAGATGATCTCAATTAAGGAGTCCTCATACGTTCCCAGGCTTCATGGAGGCTTTCAGCCCAGAAGCATCACACTGAGCAGGTATTTTCAATAGGCCCCAAGTGATGGTCTCCAGGTGGCCAGACAAGGCTGATTTCAATGCTGATACAAATTCCTTTTTGGTCCTTCTCTGGTGGGTGAAGGCAATATCCTGTTTCTGTTCATAGCTGTGGTTGGCCAAAATGTTGACAACGGCGACCTTATCCACACCTTTGGTCTTGATTGCTATTTCAATGTTCAGAGCATTATGCTCAGCATCAAAATTGGTGTACGCTTTGACTGACACATATGCACTCAGGAGTGTGGAGTGATCACTCTCCAAACTGAGCTTGCAGAAACTTTGTGAACACTAGACATTTTGAAGGAAGTTGGGCCAGGCACCGAGAACTGCAAGTGTCTCTAATTGTGGATTTTGTGCAAGTTATTTAACTTGTGTTTTAAATTCTTAATCTGGAAATGGAGAAACTAGTATCTATTTCATATGGGGTTTTTTTCATAGCTTCAATGAGCTAATAGGTGTAAAACGTCTAGAATAGTGCCTGACACATAATAAAAGCAATATAAATGTTTGTTATAATAACTATTATTATTTGGAAGGGTTAGTGCAGGAAAATACTAAGTACATGGATAAAACGTAATATTCTCCAAGCAGTTGCTATGTTCCAGAAACTCTGGAAAGAGCAGAAAGAAAAGACCACAAGGAGAGTATGAAAAGTTGACAGCATGAAAGCAATAAAAATAACTATTTTTATAAAAATCAGTCAAGTGATTCACAAAATAGAAAGATGTAAAATATGACACCATTTACCTAAAACTCATATGGGAGGAAGAGGAGTAAAGAATGGGTTCAAATTTAAGTGACCATCAAATTAATATAGAATGCTAAATGCAGATGATACGCATAAAGCTAATGGTAACCACAAATAAAAAAATAGATGCAAAGAATAAAGAGAATGGAATCCAAGTATATCACTAAAGAAAGTCAACAAACCATTAAAGAGAGTAACAGAAGAAAGGATTGGAGAAACACTACAAAAGCAACCATAAAACAAGTAACAAAATGTCAATAAATATATATCTGTCAATAATCACTTTGATGGACTAAATCCTCAGTCAAAAAACATGGGGTGGGATGCCTGGGTGGCTCGGTTGCCTAAGCGTCTGACTTCAGCTCAGGCCATGATCTCACGGTTTGTGAGTTTGAGTCCCGTAGCAGGCTCTGTGCTGACTGTTCAGAGCCTGGAACCTGTTTTGGAGTCTGTATCTCTCTTTCTGCCCCTTCCTTGCTCATGTTCTGTCTCTTTCTCTCACTTAAAAGTATATAAACATTACGAAAAAAAAAAGACATAGGGTGACAAAATGGAGGAAAAAAATAAGACTCATCTATATGCTGATTACAAAAGACTCATTTTAGACCTAAAAACATTTTCAGATTGAAAGTAAGGGATGAAGATATTTATCATGCAAATAATGTCAAAGAAAGCTGGGGTAGCAATATTTATATTGGTCAAAATAGACTTTAAAACAAGGATTGTACAAGACATAAAGAAGGACACTATAGAATAATAAAGGGGGCAATCCAGCAAGAAGGTATAACAATTATAAATATTTATGTACTCCAAATGGAAGCATCCTATACATAAAACGGTTAATAATGAACATAAAGATACTAATCAATAATACAATAATAGTAGGGGTCTTTATCACACCATTACATCAATGGACAGATAATTCAAACAGAAAATCAACAAGGAAACAGTGGCTTTGAATGACACATTGGACTAGATGGATTTAAAAGGTATATTCATAACTTTCCATCCTAAAACAACATAATACACATTCTCTTCAATTACACATGGAATATTCTACAGAATAGATCACATATTACATCACAGAGAAAGTCTCATCTAATTAAAAAAGAAAGAAGTCATATCATGCATCTTTTCTGATCACAACACTAGGAAACTAGAAATCAAACTCAAGAAAATATTTGGAAAGATCACAAATACATGGAGGCTAAATAACATGCTAGTAAACAATGAATGAGTCAACCAAAAACTCAAAGAAGAAATTAAAAATTGCATGGAAACAAATGAGGATGAAAACACAATGGTCCAAAACCTTTGGGATGCAGCAAAAATGGTTCTAAAAGAGAAGTATATAACAATACAGGCTTACATCAAGAAGCAATAAAAAAACTCAAATAAACAACAATGAGTGGAATATATAATGGAATATTTTTCAGCCATAAAAAGGAACGAAATTGTGCCATTTGCAACAACATGGATGGAGCTAGGAAGCATAGTGCTATGTGTAATAAGTCAGGGAAAAACAAATACCAGAAGATTTCACTCAATATGTGGAATTTATGAAGCAAAGCAAACGGCAAAGGAAAAAAGAGAGAGAGAGAGAGAGAGAGAGAGAAACCAAGAAAAGGACTCTCAACTATAGAGAACAATCTGATGGTTGCCAAAGGGTAGGTGGGTGGAAGGCTGTATGAAATAGGTGATGGGGATTAAAGAGTACACTTATCATGATAAGCACTGAGTAATATAAAGAATTTGTGAATCACTATGCTATACACCTGGAACTCATATAACACTGTGTGTTAAGTTTACTAGAATTGAAATTAAAAACTTAATTAAGGATGTCCACTCTCACCACTGCTGTTTACTATAGTGCTGGGAGTCCTAGCATCAGCAATCAGACAACAAAAGGAAATAAAAGGCATCAGAATTGGCAAAGATGAAGTCAAACTTTCATTTTCGCAGATGACAGAATACTCTACATGGAAAACCTGATAGACTCCTCCAGAAGCCTTTTAGATTTGATCCATGAATTCAGCAAATGGCATATCAGATAAAGGGCTAGCATCCAAAATTTATGAGGAACTCACTAAACTCCATACCCTCAAAATGAATAATCCATTGAAGAAATGGGCAGAAGTCTTGAACAGATACTTCTCCAAAGAGGGCATCCAGATGGCCAAAAAGCACATGAAACGATGCTCAGCATCACTCATCATCAGGAAAATACAAATCAAAACCACACTGAGATACCATCTCACACCAGTCAGAGCGGCTAAAATGAACAAATCAAGAGACTATAGATGCTTGTGAGGATGAGGAGAAGCAATCACCCTCGTTGGGCTCGGTGGGAATGTAAACTGGTACAACCACTCTGGAAAACAGTATGAAGGCTCCTCAAAAAACTATCAGTGGAACTCCCCTATGACTCAGCAATAGCACTGCTAAGAATTTACCCAAGGGATACAGGAGTGCTGATGCATAGGGGCACATGTACCTCAATGTTCATAGCGGCACTTTGAACAAAAGCCAAATCACGGAAACAGCCTAATTGTCTACCAACTGACGAATGGATCAAGAATATGTGATTTATCTATACAATGGAATACCACATGGCAATGAGAAAGAATGAATCTGGCCATTTGTAGCAATGTGGATGGAAATCGAGGGTGTTATACTAAGTGAAGTAAGTCAGGCAGAGAAGGACAGATACCATATGTTTTCACTTATAAGTGTTATAGGAGAAACTTAACAGAGGACCATGGGGGAGGAAGAGGTGAAAAAATATTGGGAAGAGGGAGGGAGGCAAACCATAAGAGATTCTTGAATGCTGAGAACTGAGGGCTGATGGGGGTGGGTGAGAAGGGAAGGGGGGTGATGGAAATGGAGGATGGCACTTGTTGGGATGAGCACTGGAAACCAACTTGACAATAAACTATGAAAAAATAAACTATAAACATTCATTTCTATAAAGAAAAAAAAAACAAAACGAAGTGTCCTTTATTCAGTTGCACAATACCTATAAAAGCAAATCAAGAGAGTTTGTGTAACAAATCCACTCCGTCAAACAAACTAAAAAGCCCATTTTTGATGTTAGGAACTTTCTCTGATGTGTGCCCAGACACTAACTCCCATGAGTCCATTTCAACTCTCTTTTTGTTGTTTACAGATCTTTATCTAGTATACCATTTTGGACCCCCATTTGATTCTGTCCCCAAGCACCTTCTATCTCATAAGTTGCTGTTGGTAAGAGGCCCTTGGGAACTCTCTCCTTCCAAATATTTCCCTGGTAGATCTTAGCAATTAGGAGTGTAGTTTCTGGGTGCCTGGGTAGCTTAGTTGGTTAAGCATCCAACAGTAGCTCAGTTCATGATCTCCCAGTTCATGAGTTTGAACCCTGTGTCGGGCTCTGTGCTGACAGCTCAGAGCCTGCAGCCTGCTTCAGATTCTATGTCTTCCCCTATGCCCCTCGCCCACTCACGCTCTGTCTCACTCTCTCTTAAAAATAAATAAACATTAAAAATTTTTAAATAAAAAATAATGTAGATCCTGGCATTAGAAAGCTTGGGCTAGATTCCTAGTCCTGCTACTTCCTAGCTTTGTAGCTATGATATAATGACCTAAAATAGGAAATATAAATTTAGTATTTGTTCTGTGTGGGGGACCTGCCCACGCACCACTGTCTGAGGGTCTCTGAGTAGGGGCTTGGTGTCGGCGCAGTATCTATTAAGAAAGAACACAGACAAAGTGAATGGTGCCAGTATTGCACTTTACTGTGATGCTTAGGATCTTTATATACCATAGGTGATTACATTTTATCTTTAATGATTACATTGTTTGTAACTCTGAGGTTTTAGGTAAGAATCACATGTTCCAGAAAAGATTATTATTTCCATGGAAAAGAGAACAATAACATAATTTATTACAGAGTTTCAAAAACAGGAATGAAATACATCAACGAGGGTCTTGTTCTACGCATATAGTATAATATTAATGAAAGCTTAAGAGAAGGCTATTTTTCTTTAAAGGTGAACATGATGAATTACGGGTAAAGTGCCCCTGACTAGGGAAGGAGTTTCAATCTGAAAATTTGCCCACTCACCGAAACTATAATTAAAGGTCATAGAAAACTAACTCCAGTCTCGAATCCATTCTGATCAAGAGGTCATGCGCACATTCTCTAAAACAAAGGAAAGCAGGACTCAACAAGCCATATGACACTGTACTCTCAGTCTCCCAGGAGAGTGACTCAATCCTGATCCTCAACTGAAGGACACTACTGCATCAGGGGCGCACCCACTAGCTATGCTAGGGATATGTGCATTCCTCCTGGTAGTTCACAGCGGGATCTCAACAGGCCTTTTGGCTGAATGGGCCCCTACAATTCTGTTTCTGACACATAGCTCCTAAAATCCTTGGAATTTCCTAAGCAATAAAATCAACAAAAGTGTCATTTGCTATATTAACAAGACAACTTTTGGACCACACCTAAGAAAGGGAACTGGTTGCCAGGAGAACCAACCATGTAATTAGAGGGCTGGAGCTGTTACAGGAGGGTGGGAGAGACGCTGGTCCTTGTCTCATGGAGTCGTGAAGACTCTCCTGGACTACAGAGAGGGACCAAAGCTATATTTATTGAGGGAAAGTACAAAGCTATCAAGGGTAAGAGAGGTCCTGACTGTGTTGCTGCCAAGGATTTTTGTCTGTGACTTTTTATAGGGACCTTATCAGAAACTTTTTAACAGATTCTATTCATGGCACCTAGCATGGCCAGGTCTGGAATACTTTTATCATGTTTCTTCCAAAATACTTCCCCCTGTAACTGCAACCTCCCACCGCATTTTCAGAGGAGGGGGTGGGGTTCGATGGCACTAGCATGGAGACAGTAGAAGTAGGAGGGCAGAGGCCAGACCACTTTGGTGAATCTTGGGCCTGGGTGGAGCCAGCAGCTGCAATCAGCCTTTTCAAGAGTTCCTTGTCTATCCCTGCTTATTGTAAACCCTTTCCTTAGTCAGAACTTTAAGTCCTACCCCTTTGACCTACAAGAAAGAGTGGAGATGGAGGTTGAATCAGTCGCTATAAGCCAATGATTTAATCAATTGTGCCTTTGTAATGAAACCTCTATAAAAACCAAAAGGACAGGTTCAGAGAACTTCCAAGTTGATGGACACATGGAAATACTGGAAAGTGGTGGGCTGAGAAAGGGCATGGAAGCTCGATGCCCCTTCGCCATATCTTGCACTATCCATCTTTTCCATCTGGATGTTCCTGATTATATTTTTATAATAAACTGGTAACAATTTAGTAAGGAAAATGTTTCTCTGTGTTTTGTGAGCTGCTCTATTAATCAAACCCAAGGAGGGGGCCATTGGAATCTCCAATCTATAGTTAATGGGTTAGAAGCACAGCTGACAACCTGGACTTTCAATTGGCTTCTGAATATGGGGAGGGGAGGAGGAGCCAAGATGGTGGAGAGGAAGGGAGCTCTGTAAACACCGTCTGTCCCATCTATCAAACTGAGAAGGACATTACTCCCATCTGCAAGAACGGAAGGAGAAAATACGGACTCCAGAAAGAAGACAACCTCAAAGATACCTGAGTGAGTGAGTGCGAACTGGGGAGATTGGAAAACGGGCCAGCCCAAGACGGGCAGGGGAGGTGGGAGCCCCAGCCCAATACGGGGCAAGCAAGTGGAGCACGAGAGACAAAGGGAAGAGACAGAGAAACTGAACACGCTCATAGTACTGTCTCTAAGGAAGAGATAAAGAACGTTTGACCATGCTCAGAGAGATAAACTCTTACTCCATATATAACTGCTGGGCAGCGCGAATCCCAAACCTGGGTGGCACAAGGGAAAGAACAGCTTCCAGCCCTGCACCATCCCAGGGGGGAGTCTGCAGCCACCGAGGCAGCGGCACCAGGGGCACTCACTTCCACCTCGGCTGCAGGAGTGGGAGCACTCACCTCATTTCCATGGTGCATCTCACCTCCAGCACTGGCCACACAAATCCCAAATCCCGGGCGCCAACAGGGAAAAAATAGCCCCCACCCCAAAGCGATCCCAGCAGGGAGTTGGCGGCAGTGGAGGCCAGGGCTCGCGCTTTGGCTGCAGGAGCTCACAGCTCATTTCCAGCAGCGGCCAGCGCCTTGGGCAGCAGCAGTGCGAATCCCAGCCAGCGCAAAGAGAAACTCATCCCTCCCCCAACGCAATCGCCATCACGGCTGGGGGCTGGAAGTCAGCAGCAGTGTCTGTGAGGGCATGCTCTACACCTCCTGTTGCGCAACTCACCTCAGGCAGCACACCTCACCTCAGGCAGCGGCAGCTGAAATCCTGGCCTGAGCCAATAGACACTGATCCCTCCCCCTAAGAATCCAGCCTCCAAAGCAAGTATATCTCATCTGTGGTATCATAAAAGTGCATGGACTAGGACTTTGAACCGAGGTGGGCCTGGAAAACACAACATGGCTCAGCTGCAGCACAAAGAGATCGGACTCATTAGAGTGTCCTACAGTGCGTAGTTCCAGCAGAGCATGGCATGCCGCCATATTACTCTCTGCAGCCACCAAAGTGGAACCTCTGAGAGCAGCCTCCAAGACCTACAACACCAAACCACGCCTATCCACAAGGAGGAAATGCTGCTTTTTTCCCTTTAATTCTTCCTTTTTTTTGTATTTATTATTATTATTATTATTATTATTATCTTTTTTACTTAAATTTTTTTAAATTTTTACTCCTTATTTTCCTTTCTCCTCTCTCTCACTTTTCTTTCTTTCTTGCAATCCAGATAAATTCCCCTGTATCTCATCCTTATCTCTCCGCTCAACTGGTCATACACTTTTAGACTGTCCATTGTCCTCTATTGTCTCTGACCCCCTTTATTATTTTTTTCTCTTCTTTTCGTCTCTTTCCTCTCCATTTTCTTTCTTTCCATTCCCCCTTTTAATTTTTCTGTTTGTTTGATTTGTCTGTGCGTTTGTGTGCTTCTATTCCATCTGTGTTTGTCTGTCTGTTTTCCTTCTTAGGGCTACACCAAGAAACAAGCCAAAGTGTGCATGTTGGGGGGTCCCAAATATTGCTGAGTAGGGAAATAAAATATTCAAAGGCACAACAAGAGAAACCGAGAGACACCATTAAAAGAACATTTCCTGGAATGACAGGCCCAGGACAGTCAATAAGCCTCCGTAACAGAGGAATATTAACAGGTGCAGACTGCACAACGAGCTTTCTAAAGGTGACAAGAGACAGAAAACTAGCAAAAATGACAAAACGAAGGAACTCTACCCTGAAGAACCTCAAGGAAGAAGTCACAGCCACAGAACTGCTCAAGTCAGATCTACACAACATACTGGATCAAGAAATTAAAAAGCTTGTCATAAAATTAATTACTGGGGTGGAAAAAAGCATCAAAGAGACGACTGAGACAATGACTAGGCACATTGAAAATAGGTGTGATGAGTTAAAAAAAGGTTATAAATGAGGTGCCTAATAAAATGGAGACAGCCACCTCAAGGATTGAAGAGGCAGAGAGAAGAATAGGTGAATTAGAAGATGTAGTTATAGCAAAACAGGAATCTGAAAAACAGAGAGAGAAATAGATCCAGGAGCAGGAAAGAAGAATTCGAGACCAGAATGATACAATCAAACAGAACAACATCCTTATCATAGGAACTCCTGAAGAGGAAGAAAGGGAGAAAGGTGCTAAAAGGATACTAGACCAAATTATAACTGAGAATTTCCCAAATCTGGGAAAAGAAATAGACATTCAAATTCAAGAGGCACAAAGAACCCCCTTAAGATGTAATTTGAATTGGCCTTCAGCACCACATATCATAGTGAAACAGGCAAAATATAAAGATAAAGAGAGAGTTCTGAAAGCAGCTAGGGAGAAAAGGGCCCTCACATACACAGGAAAATCTATCAGAGTGGTTACAGACCTATCTAATGAAACTTGGCAGGCCAGGAAGGAATGGCAGGAAATCTTCAATGTAGTGAACAGAAAAAACATGCAGCCAAGAGTCCTTTATCCAGCAATCCTGTCATTCAAAATAGAAGGAAAGATAAAAGTGTTCTCAAACAAACAAAATTTGAGAGAATTCATGACCACCAAACCAAACCTACAAGAAATCCTAAGAGGGACTCTATGTGGGAAATGTTGCAAAGAATACAAGGCGCCAGAGACGTCATTATAAACATGAATTCTATGGAGCACACAATGACTCTAAACCCACATTTTTCAATAATAACACTGAATGTAAAAGGACTGAATAATCCAACCAAACCACACAGGGTAGAAGAATGGATAAAGAAACAAACTCCATCTATTTGCTGTCTACAAGAGACTCATTTTCGACCTGCAGATACCTTCAGGTTGAAAGTAACGGGATGGAGAAATATCTATCATGTGACTGGAAGCCAAAAGAAAGCCAAAGTAGCCATACTTCTATCAGACAAACTTGACTTTAAAGTAAAGTTAGAAACAAAAGATGAAGAATGACAGTATATAATAATTACAGGGTCTCTCCATCAGGAAGTGCTAACAATTATAAATATCTATGTGCCAAATGCAGGAGCACCCAAATACATAAAACAATTAATCAGGCACAAACAATCTCATTGATAAAATGTGCTAATTGCAGGGGACTTTAATACTCCTCTGACAGCAATGGATAGATCAACCAGACAGAAAATCACTATAGAAGCAATGGACCTGAACGACACATTGGAACAGATGGAACTCATAGATATATTTAGAACTCTGCATCCTGAATCGAGGAAATTCACCTTCTTTTCGAGTGCACATGGTACATTGTCCAAGATAGATCACATACTGGGGCATAAAGCAGCCCTGCATAAGTATAAATGAATAGAGATCGTACCATGCACACTTTCAGATCACAATGCTATGAAACTTGAAATTAACCACAGGAAAAAGTCTGGAAAACCTCCAAAAATGTGGAGGTTAAAAACCACCCTACTAAAGAATGATTGGGCTAATCAGGTAATTAGAGAAGAAATTAAAAAAATATATGGAAACAAATGAAAATGAAAATACAGCAATATAAAATCTCTGGCACCCAGCAAAGGCAGTTCTATGAGGAAAGTATATTGCAAACAAGGCCAATTTCAACAAAGTAGAAAAAGCACAAATTCAAAATTTAACAGAAACCTACTGGAACTAGAAGAGAAGCAGCAAGAGCATTCCAAACCCAGCAGAAGAAAAGAAATAATAAAGATCAGGGCAGAAATAAACAATATAGAATAAAAAAAAAACAGTCGAGCAAATCAAAGAAACCAAGAGTTGGTTCTTTGAAAAAATAAACAAAATTGATAAACCTCTAGCCAGGTTCCTCAGAAAGAAAAGAGAGAGCACCCAGATAGACAAAATCATGAATGAAAAAGGATCTATCACAATTAATCCTTTAGAAATACAAGCAATCATCAGAGATTACTATGAAAAATTATATGCCAAAAAACTGGACAACCTACAAGAAATGGACAAATTCCTAAATGCACATGCACTGCCAAAATTCAAACGGGAAGAGATAGAAAGCATGAATAGACCAATAACCAGTGAAGAAATCGAATCTGTTATCAAAAATCTCCCAACGAATTAGAGCCCAGGGCCAGATGGCTTCCCAGGGGAATTCTACCAGACATTTAAAACAGAGCTAACACCCATTCTTCTCAAACTATTCCAAAAAATAGAAATAGAAGGAAAACTTCCAAACTCATTCTCTGAAGCCAGCATCACCATGATACCCAAACCAGATAGAGACGCAGCAAAAAAAGAGAACTACAGACCAATATCCTTAATGAATACAGATGCAAAAATACTCAACAAGATACTAGCAAATCAATTTCAACAGCATATAAAAAGAATTATCCATTATGATCAAGTGGGGTTCATTCCAGGGCTGGTTCAATATTCGCAAATCCATCAATGTGATCCGTCACATTAACAAAAGAAAGGATAAAAACCATATGATCCTGTCAATAGATGCAGAAAAAGCTTTTGACAAAGTACAGCACCCTTCTTAATAAAAACCCCTGAGAAAGTCGGAATAGAAGGAACTTACCTAAACATTATAAAGTAGTTTGTGAAAAGCCCACAGCTAATATCATCCTCAGTGGGGAAAAACTGAGTGCTTTCCCCCTGAGATCAGGAACCCGACAGGGATGTCCACTCTCAACACTGTTGTTTGACATAGTGCTGGAAGTCCTAGCATCAGCAATCAGACAACAAAAGGAAATAAAAAGCATTAGAATTGGCAAAGTAGTCAAACTTTCACTTTTCGCAGATGACATGATATGCTACATAGAAAACCTGGCAGACTCCACCAGAAGTCTTCTAGAACTGATCAATGTATTTAGTAAAGTTGCAGGGTACAATATCAATGTACAGAAATCAGTTGCATTGTTATACACAAAAAATGAAGCAGTCGAAAGAGAAATCAAGAAACTGATCCCATTCATGATTGCATGACAAACCATAAAATACCTAGGAGTAAACTTAACCAAGGATGTAAAAGACCTATATGATGAAAACTATAGAAAACTTATGAAAGGATAGAAGAAGACACCATGAAATTGAAAAACATTACATGCTCATTGATCTGAAGAATAAACATTGTGAAAATATTACTACCCAAAGCAATCTACACATTCAATGCAATCCCTATCCAAATTGCACCAACATTCTTCTCAAAGCTAGAACAAACTATCCTCAAATTCGTATGGAACCACAAAAGACCCTGAATAGCCAGTTATATTGAGGAAGAAAACCAAAACGGGAGGCATCAGAATCCTAGACTTTAGCCTCTACTACAAAGCAGACATCATCAAGACAATATGGTAGTGGCACAGAAACAGACACAGACCAATGGAATAGAATAGAGAACCCAGAACTGGGCCCACACATATACGGCCAATTAATTTTTGAGAAAGCAGGAAAGAGTATGCGATGG
>PJEM01017978.1:0-20148 GCA_004023845.1 Helogale parvula
CCCTTCACCGCCTCGGCCCCTCATCCTTGACCCACATGGATCGATGACCCCCCGAGGCCCCTGCCTGCCCTGCCGTGGTGCACACTGACCTCGGAACGCTGTCTCCTGAGCCACACCCCAGCCGTGTCCTCCCAGAGGCCTCAACCTCCTCACTCGGCGCACCTGGCTGGGCCCCAACCCCGAGCCCAAGGCCCCCCACGTGTGAGAAGACACTCATCGGACATACAGACTGTGCCTGCGGCTCCGGCCTCTGTGCAAGGGGCAGGCCCCCTCCCCCGCCTGGGCCCTCCCGGCCTCGGGTCAGACCCACCTGCTCGTGCCCTTGACCATCACCCTGTCAGTTACACTGCCTTCTGCCCCACTCTCTGCTGCATCCTCACACTCTCCTAGACCCTTACCCTCTTATGCATCCTCTCTCTCTCTCATTTTGTCTGTCCTGCACCCTCTCTCTCTCCTCTACTCCTGAGTCCATGGCTCAACTCGAGGCTCTTAGCAAACAAAAGCAAACCTGCCTTTAATGCTTGGCTTCCTGTGCGCCCCCTTCCAGCACCTTCTCTCTGTAGAGCATTCGGTGGAAGAGTGTCCGCTCTGCCGGCAGATACCCGCTCGGGGCTCCTGGGCACAGCGGGCTTGAGTCCCTTTCTTCTCTGCGGCTGCCTCCCTGGGCAGGCTGCCTCTCTTGCACGCTCTCTGCCTGCTGTGTGTCCCGGGGTGTGAATCTGGGGGGGCCACACGGAGGAGGGTGCGCTACAGCCCCTGGATTCCACCCGGGTTCGCCCATGGAATGGAGCAGAGGAGACAGCAAGGCGGTGTGCCGGGTTTTGGGTTTCTCCCTGCCTGTGCCCCCCAACAAAGGCCCCCTGCACCCCGCTCTACCCTCTAGCTCCAGGCTCTGAGCCTGGTAACCCAGTCCCCCCCTTGCTCCTCCAGGGGCCACGCCTCCCCTTTCCAGGGGCATCTCACCCGCAGCCACATTCAGTGGACGCTGACCAGCAGCCGGTACCGGTTCTGAGCCCTCTGTGCTCATGCCCCCGGATGCCGCTGCTCTTGGACACCCGGGCTGGCACCTCTCCGGGAACCGTGACCTGCCTGTCCCCGTGCACGACCGAAGCCACCACGCACCCGCAGACCAGGCTTCTCTCCAGCCACTGCTTCCTCGGCCCTCTCCGCCTGCACCCGCCCTCCGCCCCCACTGCCCTGCCCCTGCACAGAGGCGGTTCTCCCCCTCTGGCAGTGGCTCACCTCCCTGTGCCCGCTGCCCCACCCCTACAGCTCCAAGCTGCTCCCAGCGGCTTTCCCTCCTGGCCAAGTTCAAGGGTGGCTTTGACCCTGAGACCTTTACCATGCGGTTCCTTCTGCCCACATCACCCTTTGCCCTCCTGGCTTGCTGGGTCTGCTGCCTAATGCCTCCACTCAGGGGACACAGCCACCGCCGCGGCGTGACCGGGGTCTCTCAGTTGCTGCACTGGTGAGGGTGCAGGTGGAGTGGGGGGCTGTGGTGGCCCAGCCTGAGCAGAGCACTTACCCCGTTGCTCGCTTTGGGACCGGGACTCCAGCATGCAGTCCGGGAGCCCTGCCCGGGCTGGTGACCGAGGAGGAGGGTGCAGGCCCCTTCCCTTCCCTGTCACGCTGGAATTGGCCCTGGGGCTCCTGCCAGGGGACGTGGGTGCCCTCCTCCCTCCGTGACACCGGGATTGCCCGTGCCCTCATCCAGCGATGCGGGGCTCACGGGAGGAGTCCAGGCCTTCCCCAGTTGGGCCTGGCTCACCCAGCCTGATCCCTGCCAGGCCGCCCACTGTAGGCCCGTCCAGGTCCTTGCAGGCTCCTCTGGTGGTTGTGTGTGCCCACGGGGCAGCCGTGACTCCGAGTCTGGATTCTAGACGCTGCTCCAGGAGGAAGGTGGCTGTTCTCCAGCCCTCCCCACTGGGGAGCGGGTTGTTGTTTTCACGCCTTGCTCGAAAGAGCAGGCGACACGGAGGGACACCAGGGCGCGGGCGGGGGCTCAGGTCCGGATCTCAGGTGACCCTGGGGCCTGGGCTCTGCCCACCCTGAGCCTGCTGTGGGGGCCGCCCGTGGCCCGAGGTGACCCCTCAGCCTCCCGGCAGGAACGGCGCGGCAGGCGGAGCGGAGCCTGCTGGCTCGGCGACGTGGAGTGTTTGTCATGTTCTGTGATGTGGCTGTGGACGGCTGCCATCATTTACCATCATAATTAAGTGCAATTTGGCAGGGGGATGGGTGGGGGAGCTGACGGGCCCACTCACCGCGCCTGCCAGCGACAGTGAGCCCCAGCGGCCCAGGTGGAGGGACCCGGCGGTGCCCCTGCCTCCGTGGGCTGCTGACGCCTGGCCCGAGTGGACCCCGCATCCCACCGCCCCCTCTCCTGCCCCCCCCGCCCAGCTGAGATGAAGTCACCCCTCTACTCGGAGGCCTGGGACTGGCGGCAGCCCCAGGGCCACCAGCTTCCCACCAGTGACCCGCTGGCCCCGGGGGGGCTGGCTTGAGGCTGGACACTTCTGTCCCTGGGGTTCATGGGAACCAGTGCGGGACAAGCAGGGTGCGGAGCATCTGCTCTACCCAGGCCTGGCATCCTGCCCGAAGGGCTCCATGACCCCTGCTGAGCGCTGGTGGGGAGGACGGATGGGGGAGGTGGGCAAGGCAGCCCCTTGGTCCCTGGTCTTCCTGGCTGCCTCCAGGGCTCTGTTCACACGTCGGACCCTCAGGGAGGCCCTCCTGCGCGCTCAGAGCCCCTGGGCAAGACCTCCCTTTTTTAATTTAAAAACATTTTTTTAAAGGTTTATTTATTTTTGAGACAGAGCACAAGCGGGGGAGGGGCAGAGAGAGAGAGAGGGAGACACAGAATCCAAAGACAGGCTCCAGGCTGTCAGCACAAAGTCCGATGTGGGGCTCGAACTCACAAGCTGTGAGATCATGACCTGAGCTGAAGTCAGACACTTAACCGACTGAGCCCTCCAGGAGCCCCTGCAAGGCCTCCTTCTTAAACAGTCACCTGCTTATTGCCACTTAATTGTACACAGAACTGTCTCTGGGGTGTCTGTCTGTTTCAGCAGTGTGTTGGCTCTGGGGGGGTGGACGGTGCCCCGGCCTGCACCCCGGCGCGGGTGCCCGATGCACCAGCACACGAGTGAGAGACGCATGCCCTGTCAGGTGAGTCGGCGAGTCGGCTCCTGGCCGGCTCGTGGACCTGTGCTCTGTCCTGGGCGCTGGGCCTGGAGGCGGGGCTGCAGCTTTACACGCTTGGGCAAACGCGATGCGTATGTTTGCTGAGTGACTAAAGGGCCGAGTGTAACCAGCAGAGGTACCACAAGGACCCTGGACTCACCTGGGAGGGAAAGTTGGAAGGGGGGCTTCTTGGAGGCGGTGGGCTCTGAGTTGGGACTTCAGGAGTTGTCATGAGACAAACTCGGAGACAGGGGGCATCACAGCGACCGCCTCCGGGCAGCCCCATCCGACCCTGGCCCGCCTGACCACTGCCCCGGGCCAGGCAGTGTCAGGGGGCTGTCGTTCTGGAGGTGGAGGCTGTCCAGGACACCAGGGCTCCTGATGCCGCCTCACCTGTGGCGTCCGAGGCCTTCCTTCACGGTGGCTTCCTGCAGAGAGGCAAGAATGGCTGGATAATGGCCTGAGGCCTGCCCCTGAGGGCTTGCTTCCAATCCGGCCTCTCCTTAGACCAGGGAGAGTGAAGGGTTTTACCTCACTTGTCAGTTTTGATCCTGACGGTTGCCTGTGTCCTGTGTTGAGAAGGTTTCTGATGTTCGATGTGAACTCAGTGGGAAAGATCGAGTGGTCATTGATTAGTGATGTCTGCCAGGAGTGCCGAAAGGACAGGGTGGGGCAGGTCTGCGGCCAATCTGGCATTCACCCTTTAGAAGGTAGATCACTGACTATCAGGAAGGAAGGCTCTTGGACATCGCGGAAATGGAGGTTCGGGGCAGAGCAGGGCCTTCGCAAGCCAACGGCAGGAGCAGGCTTGAGCCCCGGCCCCTCAGCTCTCTCCCCAGTCCGTGCGGCCTCTCCTTCCTGCTGGCTGGGACGCTGCTCCAGTCAGGAGACGGCTTTCCACCTGGGTCACTGCATGGGATGGGGGCGGCCCGGGTAGCCTGAGGCAGGTGGGGCCATGGAGGCAGGGGGGAAGACTGGGGGGCCGATCCCTCCTGACCCCCACTTCCAGCTGCGGGATATGCCGCCACGCAGGTTGTTTCAGGGTTGAGAGAGAACCTTCATTCTAGGAATATTTGCTGCGCATTAATTCAAGCAGCAGGTTTGGGGCGAGGGGGTGAAACAGACGCAGCCCTGCCCCCCCGCTGCTGACTGTTCCGCTGGGGGGACCAACAAGCCTCACTCACAGAGTCACCCCGAAGCAGCAGAACCGGACACACAGGTGGGCTCTGCACAGGCTCGGCGAGGTCTTGCCCACAGTGAACATTAAAACATGGCGGCCCCAGCGAGGGTGCTGTCCCCGCAGGTGGTGTGCGAAGCGAGTCTGGGCTGAGGACATGGGTGCTGGTGTCCCCCTCTGGAGGGTGCCTTTCTTGGTCCCACAGAGGCGCAATGCAGGTTCTGTGGCGGCGTCCTCGGTGGCCTTAGAGAAATGCTCTGTCCCCTAAGCCAAACTGTGTCTATAAAAAAACCTTTTTAAAAATGTTTATTTCTGAGAGAGGTAGAGAGAGTGGGGGAGGGGCCGAGAGACAGGGAGACACAGAATCTGAAGCAGCTCCAGGCTGTGAGCTGCACAGAGCCCGATGCGGGGCTCGAACCCATGAACTGCGAGATCATGACCCAAGCCGAAGTTGGTTGCTTAACTGACTGAGCCACCCAGGCGTCCCTAAGTGTGTCTTTCTGTAAACGGAGCGCACCTGTGGCCCGCCCCTGGCACGGAGGAGGCCTTCCTACCCAGCTGTGCCTCTGAGGTGGAGACTTCTGGTCGCACAAATAGCCCGGATATCTCTGGGCTCAGGGTGCTGGGCCTCCACACTCCACCTTGTCACTCGCCCCACGCCAGGCACACAGGCCTGTCACTGGTCTGGCTTCACCTTACTGTGTCCTCCGCCTGAAAGACAAGCCCCGTCCCTTGATCTTGCTGTCCTTGAGGCTCTGCTCAAATGCCATGACCTTCAGGAAGCCAGGCTGTCCCTCCTGAGCCTGGCGGTGGGCCAGGGACAGATGTGAAGCACTTGCAGTCTCCCATGAGTGGATGGTTCTTCAGGCCCGGCTCGGGGCCGACTGAGTCGGCAAGTTGGGTCCCTCCCCAGAGGCTCAGAGTGGAGCTTGGATGCTCAGAGCAGGTTGCGGGGGCTGGGGCGGCAGGGCGCTGGGCATGGAGGGGGCCTGCGGCTGCATTCCTGTCCCCGACACCCAGCGGCGGGCTCCCCGGCTGACCTGGAACAGGTGCGTCCCGTTGGGAGCTGGTGGAGGCCATCACCCCGGCGTCCAGCCTCCGCCTTTACATCCTCTCCCTGAAGCTCATCTGTGGAGGGCTGCGGGCCTCAGACACGCAGGGGTGGGGAGGGAGGCTGTGGCAGAGCAGGGCCCGCCGGCAGCAGCCCTTCCTGAGTCGACGGTGCCGCGGCGTCCTGGCTGCTTCCCTCTCCCCGATGAGCCCAGGCTCCTCCCCGGGCTCGCGCCTGGTTCTCCCCTCAGTGCTCCCAGCCCCGCACGCAGCAGGCAGGCAGCAAACACTTGTCAGAGCCACTTTCGATCCCGAAACCGCAGTCGAGACCCTGGAGAGCCAGTGGGGCAGCAGAGCGGGAGCTGCCAGGGCTCTCGGAGCCAGAGCGCCTGCGGATGAACTGTCGATGGGAAAGTGGATTAATGGATCCAGGAAATGGGGCTGGCTGGAAGCATGGCATGCGAGGCTCAGAGCATGGCAGGGACGTCCTGTGGTGGTGGCAGGGCTCTTGGAGTGGGGCATGATGCAGGGGCGTGGGGGGCAGGCGACATGGGGCCCTCTCTCAGGAATGTGTGACCGGCTCCCTTCCTCCCCCCTTGTGGCTGTGAGCTGGGCTCCCACCCCTGCCTTTTCTGCAGGGTTCTTACCCACTGCTTGGGACCTCGGACCCAGTGCTCAGGGGAGAGCTGTCCCCAGCTTGTCCCCACCACACGTCCAGCCCCCTCCCCACTCCTGATTCTAGCCCCTCCCCCCAGAGGCTCACTTTGCAAATCGCAAAGAACCTTGGCCGTTTGCGCTGTGTCTCCTCCTGTCCCTGAGCAGGGCGCCGACGTCCGGGGCGAGGGGTCTAGGCTCGCGGCCTTGAGGCCAGGCGGGCACCAGGAAGGTGCCCGAGCCATGGCCCTGCAGGGCTTGGCAGAAGCTGACGGCTCCCCTGGGCCGCTGTTTTGCAATCCTTCTTGGCCACCGACCCCCGTTTCTCTGGCGTTTGCAGGTTTTCTCGGCTGTGATTTGGATGATGTTTTTTTCCCTTCTAAACAACCACTCTGGAAAAAAGGACTCTCATGCTGAACGGCTGGCTTCAGTTGCTCCACGTCCCTGCACAAACAGCACCCTCTCCCCGCTGTGCCCCCAGCTGCCCACCCGAGCGCTTCCGGACCCACCGGCAGCAGGGGTCGTGGGCAGGGGTGGGGGTCATGACCGCTGACCTCTGGGGTGGAGTCTGAGCCTTTGGGGCCACATTGTCCAGCGACTTCAGAGGTGTGCCCGCCTGCAGGCTCACGAGGGCTGCCCCCTGAACCCCTCCCGTGCCGGGCACCCCTCGGTCTCCGTCTCTCCCCGGCCCTACCTGGGAGGTCTTCAAGGAGGACAAATGGCAGGACTGGGCTTCAAAGCTGAAGTCCATGCGTGGTGTCTCCCCAGGGCACACAGCCCCTCATGGTTTCAGTGCCCTTCGGAGCCATGTTACCTTGATGCCAGCTCAGACTGCCCGTCTGTCACTACTGATCTCAAGGACTCAGGCTCAGAGAGGTCAGGAAACTTGTCCGAAGTCACACAGCTCTAAGCGGTGGGGCAGGGACCAGACACCAGGGCCTGTGGACTGGGGTCTAGGGGTGACCTCTTTGGACATGAAGGGCTCGGCTCTGGGGACCAGCTCCTGCATCACCTACCTGCCCCACCTTGCTGGGTGATGGAGCCCGAGGGGACCTTGGGGGGCAGCTCTGGTTTCGGCAAAGGGGCAGCGGAGTCCGTGGTTGGACAGGACCTCGGACAGAGGTGGAGACGGGGCCGGGGCTGTGAGGTCCTGCACCCGCCCAGCTCTGCACCCCAGGATCTCAGTGATGCTCGGGCAGGCGCCGGCGGGCACCTGGCAGGGACCTTCCCCTCGGCATCTCACGGCTACTCAAGGCCAGCTGAAGGCCACAGGGAAGCTGGCCCGTGTTACTCTGTGGGACATCCCCTGAACACACAACTCTCCTCTGTGACTCTGCCGTCTTCTCCGTAGCTTCTGGGAAGAAGGAGTCACGGGGAGGTTGGCTGTACACGGCTGCCCCTCGCAGGGCTCCCCTGGGCTCCGTGTGCCTCTGGAGCCTGGAGACCTCCCAGGCTGGGTCCGGGGGCATCTCGTCCTGAGCCCCGTCTATGCCAGTGGGACCCGCCCCACTGCCTCCGCATGGCTCCATTCCCCTGTGGTCCTTCCTCGCGGGGGTGGGGGCCTCTCCCCGGCCCCGCCCCAGCTACCCCCCTCTCTCCTGCATCTTTCCCTCGGCCCAGCCCTCCCGGTGCTGGTGGCGGCTTCTCAGACAAAAGTACAGACCCCCTAAGGTCGGACGTCCCTGGCAGAAAATACACCAGCGTCCGCAGTGTTTCCCAACAGCGACATGGCCTGGTGTTCGTTTACACACAAAAAACTGGATTACATGTAATTTAAAAAAGCAACACCCTTCAGTTTGCTGTGCGCGGCCTCGGAGAGGGCTTCGGGAAGGCCACATTTGAAGTGCTTTTACGAGCCGGCCCCGCTGTGCCAAGATTTTCGGAGTGAGGAGCTGGGCTTGTAAGCTCCCGGAGCCCCTCCCGGCCAGCCGCAGGCTCCTGGCGCTGCCTGGCAGGCAGTCCCGAGATGTACTTGGGCTCCGAGTGGGGACAGGGTCCCGGCCACGGTCCAAGCCCCAGATACTGTCAGGGAGGTGCGGGAAAGCGGATGCGTCTGCCTGTAGCCAGGTGGAGCTGGGCAGGCGAGCCCCCGCTGCCCCCGCCACCAGGCAGCCCCTCAGGCTGGCTCCGGGGCTCACCCAGCCCTGCTCCCCGTGGGCAGGTCATGCCCTTCAGCCCCGACAGGACCTGCTTTGTGCAAGGCCCAGGCCTGAGCCCATCCCAGGGCCCTGATGCACCCAGAGGCCTCAGACTGTCCCCTAGCACTCTCTGCCCTCTGATTGCTTCTTGCTGAGAGTTCAGGGGTGACACCGGGGGAGGCCGAGGAGGCCAGCTTAGCCGTCCCGCCTTCTGTTCTAACCCTTGGAGTAAACAGGAACATTAAATCACTACTTGGGGGTCAGGAAACTGGAAATAATCAAAACATAGTGTCCTGTCCTCGGCCTGGGCGCTGGGCCGCCTGTCACCGCCCCAGCCCTGCCGCCTGGGGCTTTCCCGGCCTCGCCTCCGCCCGAGTCACTGCCGCCCCCATCTGCTCTGTGGGCTCCAGTGCCCGCAGCGGGCCACACCCCAGGGTACAATTAGTGAGACACCGGAGAGCTGGCAGCCACCCCACGCCCACACACGGTCACCACCCGGCCAAGGACATCGCCACAGGACTGGACCCCTGTCAGTCCTTGGACCCCAGGGGGTGGGCATGAAGGGAGGGCGGTGGAGGGTCCTGAGAGCTCATGCCTGCCACCCTTTCTCCGCTTCCGCGGCGGGTTAGAGGTCCTGGAGCAGGTAGGGGAGGAGGGGGGGTCTCCTCTCCCATCGTAGGGCACTCAGGCCACAGGCACCCTTTCCAGCTGCCCCTCCTCCCCAGCAGGCACTGCAGAAGCCCGTAGGTCTCCCAAGGAGCCCTCAATGGCCACTTTCCAAAGGGGAAACTGAGACCCAGCCCCTAGCTCCCGGCTCCTTCCCACAGCCCAGGGAAACGGTCAGAGGCTGGTTCTGCTCGCCAGGTGCATGAGGTAGGGGTGAGGAGCCCCACGGGGCCGGGAGGCACAAGGCCCAGGCTCTGTGTTCGGCCCTGGCATGAACTTGCTGTGCTACCGTGGACACATCTGTACCTTCTCTGGGCCCCCCTCCCTCCAGATGGCCCCCCAGGGAGACCCCACCTTGGATTCCACTCTGCAGTGACATGAGACGGAGTTTGAGGGATGCCCATGGAGGACGAATTGCAAAGCCACAGCCTGCGTGATGGTAGACACCCCCCTTCCCAGTGCTCCCCTGGGGCCTGCTGCCTCACCCTTGCAGCCTAGGAGCTCTGAGGCCCTGGGCCTGTCCTGTGCTGTGCACTGGGGGTGCCAGCAGGCTGAGGCCTCAGAGAGGAGCCCCCAGCGCCCGATGGGCAGCGAGGATGCCAGAGGGGCATCTGGTAGAGCTGGTGGTCTGGTGGGGTGACCGGTGGGGACACGGACTTTCGCAGCCCTGAGACTTGACTGCACAGAATAGAGGGGCCAGCCTGGCGCTTGGTAGAGATGGCATTTTAGCTGGGCCTCCCAGGCGAGGGGGTGAGGCAGCCGGGTGGGGGCCCTGCGGGGGAGGCTGGGAGGCCGCTCCCCTGTCAGCCTGCCCCACGGCCTGGGACCCAGCCTGACTTTGCCTGCCGTGGTCATGGTCTTCTGAGTGTGCACCCACCGAGTGCCTTCCTGGAAGCCTGTCTGTGACATCAGTGCAAGTTCTCATGATGGGGAGACTGAGAGGTAAGGGGCGTGTGCAGACCTCAGCAGCGTTCTATGGCCGACGGAGGACGTGGCCCCAGCCCTGGTGGCTCTGAAAACCTGGGTCCTTCCTTGTTATCACGTTGGATCCTGCGGCAAAGGGCCGGGCCAGGCTCTCTGCCTCCTTCCGAGCTCCGACCTCCAGCCACGGCGGGCGGACAAGCCCAGTGTCCCGGCTCTGGACCTGCCCATGCTGCACACGGGGCGGGCGGTGTGTCCGGCTCTGTGCACGCTGTGCCCTCCTGCCTCCCCTCTCGGGGGCCGGGGACAGGCCTGAGGCCTGGAGCTCCAGCAACTGTGGGGGATTAAGACTGACCCAGTGTTCAGGCCGGGGCTGGGGAAGAATGGGTTCCCTTGGGGAAAGGTTGAGATCTTAGTCCCTGGGCAGGAGGGAGGCTGGCTGGGGTGGGCTGGGTGCCGCGGCGGGTGAGCGGGGCGGAGGGGGCACCCGGAGGCCCGTGGGGAGGCCTGGGGCAGCAGCTGCGGGGACGGGAGTTTTGAAAGGAGGCAGGTGTGTGGTGCTGTTGGGAGGGACCCGCTGCCCGCTGCCGCTTGGTCTCCCGCGTGCCACAGGCCTGACGCCCACCGCCAAGGCCGTGTCGCTCTGCAGGAGGGAGCCGTTCGGTCCACGAGTTCTGGAGAACTGGGGTCCACCCGGTCCAGCCCTCCACGCTGGCTCCTTGCCCCTCGGACGGGACACCGGAGCTCCTGGTGTCTTCCCCCCGCGGTCACCCCCCTGGGCTCCTTCCCTGTCCTGCTGACCTCCCCACCCACCGAAAGAAACGCACTCGTTCCCTGGCCGGCATCCACTTGGGGGCTCCTCGGTAAGCCCGTGGGTCATTGGCAAATGGTGGGGGGCGAGCTGAGACAGAGCCAGGGCCCAGTCCGGCGGTCTCGGGGGGGACACGAAGGAGCTTGAGCATTTCCCAGAGGTCAGGAGTCATGGTAAGGTTTGAATTTTAAAATATCACCTGTTGTTCAGCAGGGCCAGGACAGGGCAAGTGAGGGAGGCTGGTGCAGGGCAGGGAGGGATGGGCCGGGGGCAGGTGGGCGGTGAGCTGGGGCGCAGGGCTGCGGGGAGGCGGGGGCACCAGACACAGGCATCCAGGTTTCTGCCCGGTGACTGGTGTCTCACAGCCGAAGCAGACTGCCTTCCCAGGCCCCTCTGCAGCAGGGCGGCCACTCCGAGGAGCCAGGTCTGTCCAGCGAGATGCAAGGGGACACTCACTGGAGGCTTCTGGGAAAGGTTTTGTCCTCCCCAAGGGGAGCAGGAATGTGAGGAGGATTGTCATCCTCCGGGACCTCTGCCTGCTTCTTGCCTCTGGGCATCATTTGAGAGGTTGGAGCTGGGGCAGCCTTTTTGCAACAATGAGGACACGGAGAAGAGAAATCGTCAGGGGCTGGCCCAGGGGCTGCAACCACTGACCCAGACCCCCCAGTATACTGGAAACACCAGCCTCTCTTCGGCTAAGTCTCCGCTCACTGCAGCCAAAGGCATGCGCAACGGCACAGGACTGCTTGCCAAGAGCGAGGTTGGACTGGGTTTCCCAGCCCCCAGCCAGCAGCGTCCTCCAGGACAGGAGGGAGGGGATGCGGCGGGGCTGGAGACGCTGGCTCTCGGGCCCTGAGGCCTCCAGGGGGACATGCCCATGGGGCAGTGGGACACACCCGCATCGCACTCAGCTGCGGGGTGGGGACAGCCGTGGGAGGGTGGCACCGCTCAGAGAGGGCGGAGACAGGGAGCCAGCAGGTGCTCGCAGAGCTCCCGTGGGGCAGGCGGACAAGAGGAGGTGCCCACAGCGATGGGGAAGCATGGCAACAATGACAATAACACGTCACCATTTGTGGAGCAGCTACTAAGGGTGGGCGGCCCAGATGCACACAGATGGTGTCCTCACTACCACCTGACAGCCAGGGTCTTATCACTGTGCCTATTTGACAGATGAAAACACTGAGGCTCCGAGAAAGGGCTGCAGCGACTCAGAGAACGAAGAGAAATCCTAGGCGGCACCAGGAGGGCATCAGGGAGGAGTCGGTGCCCCTGGAGTGGGCGCTGGGCCGGATGGGAAGTGAGTTGCGGCAGGCAACGGGACCAGCACGAGTGGGGGGAAGGGCGGGATCTGGCTGACTTTGGGGTGCATGGGGGGCGTGGAAATCAGGTGAGAGGGACGGCCGGTTCTCTGATGCCAACGTGCCAGGTCTGGAGTTTATTGGACTAGCCTGGAGGGAGGGCGGAGCCACCGGGGCCAGCTCACCCCGTGGGCGGTGACAGCCGGGGGTGTGGCTGCCCGGGCGGGGCTGGTGCGGCCACGCCCCCTTCCCATGGCTCTCCAGGCAGGCAAGGCGAGCCCATAGTCAGAGCCCTTGGCCTGTGGCCACGGAAAACAACTTGTCCTCATTGCCATTGAGTAACTGCACTTGGGCCCTGTGGTCTGAGCCATTTCAGGACAGCGGGCTGCCGGCGGCCCAGGCCGGGTGGCCCGGGACCCCCTGCCTTACCCGCCCAGTCCAGGCCCCCGTGGCTCTGAGCCCCAGGCTGGTGCTGGGGGGAGGCTCATGGGCTGGCTGGGCCAGGAGGGCTGAGTCTGGACAGTGCCTGCTCTAGGGAGCCCGGGGCGGGGGGGGGGGGGGGGGGGGGGGGGGGGGGGGGGGGGGGGGGGGGGGGGGGGGGGGGGGGGGGGGGGGGGGGGGGGGGGGGGGGGGGGGGGGGGGGGGGGGGGGGGGGGGGGGGGGGGGGGGGGGGGGGGGGGGGGGGGGGGGGGGAGAGGGTCTCGTCGGCTGGGAGAAGGTGGGAGGGAGGCTTCCTGGGGTGACCTCAGGCTCAGCACCAGGGAAGAAGGAGCCCCGGGAAGGGACGGGTCAACTCTGAATGGTGCCCAATGTCAGGACTGGATTAGGACCCCTTATTCTGCGGCCGGTGGAGTGGGAGCACGGAGGAGCAGGGCCCCGGGTCAGGAAGGGAGGCCAGCCGGCCAGCCAGCCGGATTCAAGCCCCACCCCAGGCTCCAGGCTGAGACCTTGGGCAAGTCCTCTCCCACCCGTCCCCCATCCGTAAAATGGGCGTAATGAACCCGTCCCACGGGAATGTTGTAAGAATCAAACAAGAGGCTCCTGCGAAGTCCTGGGCGTGTGGATTTCGCAAACAATCAAAATTTCAAAAATCGACTTCCGTTCCTGTCATAGGGTGCCAGCTTTAGGTCTGCCAAGTAAGAACGCTGATCACAAAAACAAAACGCCAGCTACTGTCTGCTGTCACCGTCACTTCACAAAAGAAGCCGCATGTACTCGGACCCAGTAAGGGCTGCAGGTGAAAGAGGGAGGCCCTGTCAGTAAAAAGCGGGCAGCTGAGTCCGAAGCCCTTGGCCCCCTCCTCTCTTCCCCTCTGCCCCTGGTAGATGTGAACAGCCCCAGCGGGAGGCCTGGGGCTCGGTGGGTGGTCTCCCCGGTGGGGCGGGCACCAGCCCTCCCTCCTCCCTGGGAGCTCCTGGCTCAGAGCTGGAGAACTTACCACCCTTCGGGGGGGGGGTCTCTGATCGCAGGGGCTCCTTCCCCCAGTGAGGGATAAGTCCCAGGTGCTACCCTAGACCACCCTCCTCCCCAGTCCGTCCAGTGCACTCAGCAAACGGGGTGCTGTTTGCAAGAAGATTCTATCCACGCCGGGTGCCTGCTGATGCTTTAGCGCTTGGGGGCCACGATGACCCTCCATGGATGGGACACTGAGGCTCGGAGAGGGGAAGGCCCTTGCTCGGGACACTGAGGCTCTGGGTGATGGAGCTGTGGTCCCCGCACCATCTGCTGCGCAGGGTTGCTGCCTCCGATGGAGGAAACTCAGGGTTTAGAGTCTTTTCCCAGCGGAGCCAAAGCTGTGGACAGAGATGGGGCAGTGGTCCTTTGCTCCACTTCAAGGTCATGGGCTCCGGTGTCTCGTGGAGGAAGGGGCTCCAATATACCAGCATGGAGCTGCAGGGAGGGACCGTGGACACCAGCCAGACCCAGCTCTGCCTTGGCTACTCAGGACCCACAGGTGCTTGGGCCACAAGCCTCGCCGCTCAGGGCTCCCGCTCTGGTGGGAGACAGACCCCAGGCGCCCAGGGCCCCTGAACTGTTCCCAGGTGGGTGGGCGGCCTGCATCAGCTCCCTTTGCCTGGCTCCCCGAGCACCTGCTGCCAGCAAGGAATGTCCGATGCGGGCCAGAGGCTCCCACAGGGGCGGAGAGGACCCTGCTCTTCCAGACACGAGCTGTCGGCGGCGTCCATCCGCACTCGGGTGGTCACCCAGCCTCCAGGGAGGACTCAGGGAGGCTCCCGGCTGCACCAGTTCCTTGCTCAGCAGCTCAGCACCACCCAGGTCTCCCCTTGCTGGGGTCGGAGGCCACGCGGGTGTGCGGGCCACGGTGCTGTGCTCCTTGGGGTCCCTTGGACGCTCCAATGGGTATGGAGGGGGCTTGGAGTCCCCTGTGGAAGGGAGGGAGGGAGCTGAGCTGTGATCAAGTGTCAGCGAGGCCTCCGCCGGCCCCCAGGGAGCTGTCTGCAGGTGACCTTCCTCCTCTTGTCCTGACCAGTCCCTGGGTGGGACCTGCAGAGGCTGTCGGCCCACACGTCCCCACGGCGGAGGGCTGGAGGCCGTCCTTGGAGACACCCCGTCCTGCAGGGGCGTCTGGGCAGCGCACGGGGCCTCCCCTGCACCCCGCCCCTGCGCTGCTCAGCCCGGCCTCCTTATGGAACTTCCGGGAGCCCCTCCTTCAGGACCCGGAGGGCCACCCTTCCGGGGCTTCTTGCCGGTGCAGGTGCGTTCCTTGCTTCGGTGAGGGGGCCTCTTCCGGTCCTCCATGGAGCCCGGTGTTCTGGTGGCTGCCCGGGCCGCCCGTGCCCTATCCATCGTGGTGTGCCTACGCCTCTGCCCCTTCGCTTGCCGGCCAGGGCACCTCTGCGGTCTCCATCGCAGACGGCATCATGGCCCCGTGCTGCTGGGTACCACTGGTTCTGTGTGTCGGCACCATCACCCATGGCCTTGGCCAGAACGTCACGCAAACCTGCTCCCAGAGGTGAGCTCTCCCTGATCCAGCTTTGTGTCCCACCCCTGGGCCGGCACCTGCGGACCCCAGTCCCGTGCCGGCTAGGTCCGCAACCCCCTCCCCTTGCTCCCGTGCCCCTGGGTGAGTTATGTGGTGACTTAGCCTGGGCCATTGCCCTGGTGGCTGGGAAGGGAGGTGGGGTGAATTTTGGGGGGTGCCTGCTGTCCTGTGGTGAGGAGGTTCCTGACATCTGCAAGGAAATGGGAGCACTTGTCCTTTGTAGGGACAGATAGGCCACTTTTGCCATCTTGGAGAGTTTCGGGGATGCGAGGGGCTCAAGGCCTCGGGTGCGTCGACTCAGAAGTCACCATCCCCTTTGTCAAGATCTTAGTGTTTTCCAATCATGGCCTTGACCTTGTCATAGCAGACCTGCCTGTGTTGGGAGCTTGACCTTTGGAGCCTGACTTCTCATATCACGAACTCCAGGGGTTTACAGCCCGCTGAAGAGGCCTCACGGCTGCCACACAGACTGACCCCTTTCCCCGGAGCAGCGGCCATCCTGTCCAGCTTCCCTGCACGGCGGGCCGTCCCCCCATTTCCTCAGGGGCCTGGGGCGCCACACCCGCTGCACACGTCCGCCTGGCGGCAGAACCGCGTGGTCCGCCCTGGTGAACGTCTGGACAAGTCCAGTTCTCCTGCCTTTATCTCTTGGCACCGGCCAGGGGCCCTCGGGGCACAGCCAGCCAGCGGGCGAGCCGCTCCCCGGCCCCATTTTCACATGAGAACAGAGGCTGGTAACCAGGAAGCAGGCCTGGAGGTGGAGGAGGGTGTGAGGGGGGTGTCCTGGGTCAGTACCCAGGGACAGGAAGGACAGGAAGCCTCCGGGCAGGGGGAGCTGCTGTCTCCGTGGGGCCCTCAGAAGAGCCCCGAGGAGTCCAAGGCTGGGGTGGCCGTTGCGTGTTGTCTCGGGCTGGGATGAATGCGTTGGTCTCATCTGGCCCCATAGTGACCGGTCACTGGCCACGGGCTGCCCTAGGAAGGGTGATCCCGGGCAAGGGAGCCCCACTTAGCTGGGTCACTCTCCAGAGGGCTGACATCAACAGCCGGCATCTCGAGAGCACCCAGAGGCTGGGGAGAGAGTTCTCGTCCCGCGGGGGAAGCCCGGCGGCCTCTCGTGGTGCCTGTTCTGACTATTCCCAGGGCCCCGAGGCCTCCCTCGGAACCTTCTCCATCAGCCAGCAGGCAAGAGCGAGGCAGTCGGGTGACTGCCGGGGGGCAGGCTGGAAGGGGTTCTCACCTTGCATCGGGCAGAACTCAGCACCTGTTGGCTTTGGATTGCAGGGCGGGGACTGGGGAGGAGGCAGAAGGGGAAATGTTCGACCACAGCCGCGCTGGTCCCTGCCACCCTGCTCTAAGGAGCGCGGGACGGCGCGCAGACTGAGCTTGCCAACATGGGCCTGAACTGCTCCGGGGTGAGCTGGCGCTGGGGTCACGAGACTCGAGGGGACTTAGAACTGGGGGTCCCAGGGCACCCCGCCAGCCTTCTGTGCCTTCCCCAAGGACCCACCCCATGTGTGCCCTGCTCTGCTTGAGGGCTCGGGACCCAAAGGCACATCCCTACCCTCACTGGGCTTCTGGTCTGGTGGGGAGGCCGCCTCCTGACCAGAGGATTGTCACCCCTGGGGCACGTCCAGGTCTCTGCTGGAAGCTTCTAAAGGAGGAGCCAGTTCTTCCCAGAGGAGGAGTGGGCAGGGGGGCACAACAGGGTGGACTGACTGCCCGTGAGCCCAGGCCCTGCAGGTGGATGCAAAGAAGGACATGCCAGGCAGAGGGAACAGCATATGCAAAGGCTCAGAGGCAGGGTGATCATGGCGAGTCTGAAGGATTGTGAGGCTGGAGAAGGGGCCAGGTGGGAAGGGCTGGGGATAGGCTGCTGTGGATCCAGGGAGATTTCCAGAGCCCCCGCCCCCGGCCTCACAGCTGGCCTCCCCTGTGCTGGCCAATGCCTGGCGGCCACAAGGCTAAACTTTCCAAGACATAAAGCCAGGCTGGGCCGTCGCCAGCTTGAAGCCGCGCATGGCTCCCACTGCCCTCCGAAGGGAGTCCACACCCCTGCACATGGCACGGAGGCCCCGTCTGGACTGGTCCTGGAGCCTCTGGCGCACCTCTCCTCCAGGCGACCCCCCTCCCCCGCCACGCTCTCGTCCTCACCGCTACTTCTGTTTCCACCTGGGGCCTTTGCACCTCTGCTTCTGCCCCCCTGAGATGCCCTTTCCCCGCTTGTTTTCTGATTAACTCCTACTTGGGCCTCACGAGCTGCCTCCTCCAGGAAGCCTTTCCTGACCTCTTCCCTCCTTCGAGCCTGCAGGACAGTGCACAGCCCCCAGTTATCCCGCCTGAATCCTGCCGGCTCCTGTCAGGACTGTCTCCTGCTCTGGGCGGAGGCTCCTCCCGCAAGGTGGCGGTGGGGTGGGGCTGGGGAAGGTGGGGGGCCCCAGCCTCCAGCCCGCGGCACAGGGGCTCCGCAGCCTGAATGAGAGGGACGCGAGATGACGCCCTGAAGCTCTGAAAAGACATTTTCCCAAGCAGCTGGCGAGGCCCCACCCAATCCGGGGGATTTTCCAATCTGCTCCTGAAAGGCCCAACTCGGAGCGCATCGGGATCATTCCGGGACACGGCGTAGGCCCACTTCCCCGGCCCCGGCCGTGAGCAGAGCGCATCCGAAAGTCCTTCCTCCTGCCTCTCCTGTTAGTGACCTGCCACAGGGGGCCAGAGAGGAGGAGAGAGGGGCCTCCCGGAGCCCTCCTCCCCCGCAGCCTCAGGCCACCAAGGCACAAGACCTCCCTCCAGAGTGTTCAGTGTCCTTGTGTGACGTGGAAACAAGTCCTGGCTTGGGCTGCTCAGAACCCAGGGGTCTGCAGCGATGGTAACAGGGAGGGGGTGGCCGCGCCTTAGAGGGTGCGCCCCGGGGAGCCCCAGCTGGCACCCCTCTCTGTTTGGACTTTCTGGACCTGTGCGTTGGTGGTCCAGGGTGCTCAGGGCCGGCCGCTGGCAGCTGAGGGGCTCCTCCTGGAGCTGAGGGGGAAGGCGGGGATGGCGGGGGTGGGGCAGGGCCCGGGTCAGCTATGGATGCGGCCAGGGCCCGCACCATGGGCACCTCCCAGGCTTTCTCGCCGCTGGTGGAAACTCTCTGCAAAAGGGGCTTGTTCTTTGCTCTGCTTGGCACCGGCTGGGATCTTCTGGGAGTTGTTTTGCTCTTGGTAATTGGTGAGAGGTTTGCTTCTCAAAGTCTGCCCAGAACCCCAAAGTGGAAGCAGGCAGAGGGCCCGCGCGAGTAGAGAATGTTCTTTTCAAACACATTTTTATAGAAGTATGTTTGGGTCTGCTCTTTGGACCCTGTGAGTTTAGAATGTGAAGTAATCGAAACAGGGCCGGGAGGGGCTCTCCTTTGCCCCACGGGCCTAGGGAGGCCCCACGGGCCTAGGGAGGTCCTGGGGCAATGACCTCGTGCTCATCACAGACACTCCTATCTATGCAGGGAGCTGGCCTCCCGGGAGCCGCTGGCTCCGTAAGGCCCTGGTGCTGGGGGCGCGGGAGGCGGCCCGACCGTGGCCAGTGTCGAAAGGCGTGGCTCGGCCAGGCACGGTCCCTGCTCTGACCTTGAACTCAGCGGGCTTTTTCCGTGCAGACAGCCGCCACCCAGGGCGAGTGCCCGGCTTCCGAGGAACGAGTTGCTGACTTTGTCGAGAAGGGAGGGCAGAGGCCTGCAGTAGCGCCTTGTACACGGTGACAGGGAAGTGCCTGGGGCAGAGGGGCCCCCGGGACAGCGGTTTCCAGAGCCTGCGGCAGCGAGGTGAACCACCGACCTCTTCGTTGCTGGGGGATGGCCTGGATCCCCCCCACCCCCCACCTCTGCCGGGCCTCGCTTTCCACAGGCCAGGGGCAGAGGCTGGACCGGCTGCTCTTTAGAGTTCTGTCCTGTTCTAGAACGTTACCCCTCCTGCCTCAGTTTCCTGCCTGTGAAAGGACAGAGTATACGAGGCAGCTCTAGACAGGAAGCGGGAGGTTTTTATCTGCAGGTCCTGGGAGCTCTGAGGGAACCACATTTGACAACGGTGAGAGCCGGGCGGGTAGTATGTTTGCCGCCCGTGGGCCCGGCCCGGCTGCCGTCACGAGCGGCTTTCCCCCGTGGGGTCCTCAGAGAAGCCGATGTCGCAGCCCGGCACGCACGGCGGTTCCCTCCGCTCACGTTTGGCCCCTGGGGTGTAAGGCATCCCAGAGCCTTGCGGGGACAGGTGACCGTATGCCAGGGCCTGGCCAGCGTGAGGCGGGCTGGGCGCAGGCGGGCACTCTGCTCACCCGAACCTTCATACACAGTCCCGGTGCCCAAGCCGGGCGCTCCTCAGCCCAAGCGGGTGCCAGCTGTCCGCCAAGGGCTCCGTGTGGAGCATTTCTCGCCTCCTCACGCCCACTCTGGAGATAGACTGTTGTCTCCAGCCGATGGAGGCGGGGCCCAGAGGCTTATGTAACTTTGCCTGAGGTCATCTGCCTGGGAGAGGTGAAGTGGACCGGCCCCGGGTCACCTGACACCGGCGACGGCCCGTGGTCCTCCTCCCGCGTCAGGTCCAAAGGCTCGGGGTCCGGTGGTCCCAGGCCCACGGGAGCGGTGCGCGGATGCAGCCTTTTACATAACTGTGTTTGCCATCGCGTGTATGAGGAGGAACGTTCACCCATCAAATCTGTGCTTTCACTGAGGATATTGCCTCCGAAAAAAAAGCAAGGTTTGAAGAGCGAGACTATTAAGGATTGCATTTAAGAAAACCAGTCAGTGAGAATCGGTCTAGATCGGAGGACGGCAAACAACCAGGGACTTGGAAAAACGGCAGGTGCGCGCGGCCCCAGCCCCCCGGTCTCACCCCAGGCTCCGCAGGGCCCTCCCTGGGCGGCTGCCCTGGCCAGCCGCCCACACCCACGCCGTCGGGAGCACCTGTAGAGGAGGACCCGCCGCAGCCCGTCTCCCGATCCTCTGCGCCGCTGCTCCCGCCTCCCCTGTGGCCGCCGTCCCCCATGGCCGCTGTGCCAGTGGATCCGGCGATCACTCTGGGGAGGTGCTCGGCCCGCCCCCCCCGGAACGGCCCACTGATGCACTGACACAGGCGGCCGGGACCCCTCTCGGGACTTCCGGAGCCCACCCTTGTGTGGCTTGCCCTCGCCCCAGGCTTCTCTAGGCCCCCCATCATCCCCAATGCCGGCGCTCCTGAACCCCTCCACTGTGGCCTTCTGACCCCTCCTCAGCGGACCTCACGTCC
>PJEM01017979.1:0-20147 GCA_004023845.1 Helogale parvula
CAGTGTAGGAGGGTGCCCGTCTCTCCACACCCTCGCCAGCATCTATAGTCTCTTGATTTGTTCATTTTAGCCATTCTGACTGGCGTGAGGTGGTATCTCAGTGTGGTTTTGATTTGTGTTTCCCTGATGATGAGTGATGTGAGCATCCTTTCATGTGCCTGTAGGCCATCTGGATGTCCTCTTTGGGGAAGTGTCTGTTTATGTCTTCTGCCCATTTCTTCACTGGGTTATTTGTTTTGCGGGTGTGGAGTTTGGTGAGTTCCTTGTAGATTTTGGATACTTAGGCTCACTTCATTTTACAGAGAAAAGACACTGGGGGACCATGCAGCCTCAGCCTGAGAATGGCTGGGTAATAGCATCTCAGTGATTATGTAACTCTATGTTTAAAAAATACAACAACTTTTAACCTAGCAATTACACTTCTAGAAATGTAGTCGAAAGACGTAATTATATTCATAAAGAAAGAGCTACAAGGGTGCTCATTATAGGATTGTTTATAGTGGCAAAAAGTTGTACTCAAACTAAATGGCCAGCAACATGAAATGCATTTAATAAACTTTGGTAGCATTCCACTAGAATATTTAACAACATGGAAATATCTTCACAAGTGTATTGAAAAATGTGAAAGCAGGTTATAAGATTTCAAGAATATGTGGTACTAAATAAGTATACATCTAATCCTAAATTTTTCAACATTCTCAGTTTTCCTTCCACCTGAAACTATGACTCCATTCAACAGGTAATCTTTAGTCCTCACCTTACCTGATTTCACAATGGTGACTGACATGATAAACTCTTTCTTGAAAACCACTCTTCTGGAGCACCTGGATGACTCAGTCTGTTATGTGTCCATCTCTATTTCAGTTCAGGTCCTGATCTTGTGGTCATGATCTCACAGTCCTGCGATGGAGCCCCATGTTGGACTCTACACTGGGCACGGAGCCTGCTTAAGATGCCTCTCCCCTTCTGCTCCCCCCCCACCCACCAGTGCTCTCTCTCTCTCTCTTAATAAATGAATAAAAACCAGTCTCTTATTTTGGCTATATAACCCAACGTTTTCCTTTTATATGTCTCTTACACTTCTTAAAATTATTAAGGCTTTTTTCTTTTTACAGAAGCTTATAGTCCACACAGCACAACTCAGGGGAAGGTAGAGAGACCTTTCTCATGTTCTGAGCTTCTCCTATACACAGCATCCCCCCGTCAACATGCCCCCCAACAGTGGCACCTGTGCTACAACTGAAGGCCTGCACTGACGCAGCCTCATTCCCTGGAGCCTGTGGCTGGCAGGACAGTTCACTCTTGGTGTCTCCTGCCACGCCAACCACTCACTCTCGATCCTTTGTCAAGCTCTCTCTGTACGACCTAACATGAAATGTTTGCACTTTTCCAGCTACAGTGCTAGGCCCTTTCTTCTCATTTCATTCTCCCTGTTTGGGGGCTATCTTTCATGCCTTTGGCTTTAATTTTCCTCTGTGCACAGATAACTCGCATATTTATAATCATGATCCAAACTCTCATTTAAGCATAAACCATATGCCTGACAATGAGGTTGTGGTGCTCTTATTTAAAAAGCACTTCAAACTCTACATATCTAAAATGAGGTATATTATTATTCCCTGAATCACCCACTTTAAACTGGTAACCGCCTGGTGTTCTTTCAGATTCCTTTTTCTTGAAAGAACCCACTCTCCATTTACTTATTATGCAAGACCCAATAATTAATGTTATTCTTAATATCACCCTTACCTCCAAGAACAAACATAGCATGAGTCCTGTCCATTTTCCCTTCTATAATTCTCTCAAAGCAGTCAAGTGGTCTCCAGCATCGTCCCGGCCTTACTCTAGGTGACAGTAAGGTCTCGCGTGAACTACTGTCATAGCCTGCGTAATGGCCTCTCCATACTCACTCTGCCCTCCCTCCAACTCCTTCCCGCCTTTCCTTGATTAGTAAACTTTGGTGATTTCTACCTTCACTTTAGGTAAGGACAAGTCACCCTGACTCACGGCTCCATGTGCAGTAGTCTCATCTGGTCCAGTGCCCCCCTCTTTCTCTCCTAACTACCCTCATACTCGCTAATTCTGTAGAACATTTTAGCATGCTAGTCCTCTGCCTGAAGGAGAATCCCTTCCTCGTTCTCCTGATGATTTGGTAAGAGTGAGATAACTGAGGAAACAAGCATCTCCCCACAATCTGGTAACATAAAAAACAGAAGAGCCATTGTGGTTGGTGGCAGTAAATAGTAGCTAATGGAGGTCAGTTTCCTACCATTTGGCTTCAACTTACCTGCATGTCCTGGGTCCCCTTCCCTATGGTTCATGTGGTGCAGTCAACCTATTTGTCTCTATTCTTTCTGGCCTTCGAAACTGGAAACCCAAGTTTCCAAGAACCAGCAGAGAATAAACTTTCACTCATAACTGTGAAATCTGAACCAATGGTTTAGCTACTGACCAAGTCCAGGCAATGTGTTCATTCCTGTTCTCATGAGAAAGAATCTAGAAAACCTTCGTTCTGTCATCCAACTGGTCTTCAGCTCTCCCAGATAAGCAGCTGCCAACAGTATGGAACTTTATTTTTTGGCCAAACACACACACACACACACACACACACACACACGCACACACACACACACACACAGTTTATAGTTCTAGACCCTGAGTTATAAAAGATCAACGTCTCTAGAATGATCCTGAAATAAACAGCTTCAGACAGCTAGAAGTGTCAGAAGATCCAATTAACCTATCAATGAAATAGTAAGATAAAAATAAACCTAAGAGGAAGAAATTTAACAAAGTAGTCATTGTAACAACTAATTTGTCTATTTTTTTTAAAGCATTGTGGCAACCCTTTGAGATTCTATATATAATTACACCCCTGGGAACAGAGAGGTTATTTGTCTAAGACCCCAACACTAGTATGGTATAGCTATACTTGGGTCTGGATCTGCTTGATTCTATCTTCCTCACCACTCTTGAATAACCGTAGACCCTGGCAGGAATTAATCCATCAAACACTTGTGCACTGCCCATCACAGGCTCACATTACTGAAGCATTGTGCCACTGGACCAACTTTTGAGGAGCTCTCAGTTGTTAGGCATGAGAAATACAGACCCTTCCACAATCCTCATTTCTAGAAGGGTAAAATCAGGTGATCTTAGTCATAAAAATGCCCTGCCTTCCAGCGTTCTCTAGGTTTAATGAAAGATGGCTGGTTTGTAAGGGGACAAAAGTAACAATAGCTCATGAATGCAGAACGTGATACTATAAAACTACTAATATTCCATATTATACACTGAAGTTTCAACTTCAACCCAGCTAACAACTTTTCCTTCTTGAGAGGGGCATACTAAAGATATATACTTACAAATAAATTATTTCTTCTATTACTTATTCCATTTTTATTAACCACGAGAGAAATACCAGGAGCTGTGCTAGATGAAGTTTCTCCTGAAACTGAGAAGTCAACATGTAGTGATGAAGAGAGACAAGAAAACAGTATCACTGTGTAGTCATAATTAGAGTCCAAGTTGGGCTGGAAAGGTGCCCAGGGTGTACTGTAGTCGCTATGCAGGTCAGGATAGCTGGGGATCTGGAACAGGGAAGCTGTCGGAAGAGGCTGGGTGACAGGATGCTATTTGGGGGTACCTAGCTGGAATAATGCTCAGGAGACCAATAAACTCTAAGCTAGTCCTGAAGAATGAGTAGGAGGTACTTGGGTAAGTGATAAAGGGTTGGTGATGAAGAATGGATTCTAAGCAGAGAAAAGACCACACACCAAGGTATAAACATGTGAGAAACTCAGACTGTTCTAGGAACTCCATGTACTTCTACAAAAATATTTCTATGTTTTGGGAATGGGGTAGGAGATAAACTTGGATAGATAGTAAGAGGGAATGCTTTTTGGCTCCTCCATGACTTACTAAGAAGTCTGACCATCATGTAGTGATTTTTGGGAAATTACAGTATCACAATTATGCTCAAGAAAGATCTATAATACAAACAGGGATTGAATAATTTCAAAACAGTCATTAAAGTTCCCTTGAAGTAGCCAGCTGAAGGCTCTAAGATTTCTTTGGCACTCTCCAGAATCAAAAAGACAAATGTATGGAGAAAGGTTATGAAAAAATACGTTAGCAATGGATGAAAGAGTAGAGTAGTTAAGACCCAAGCTTCTAAGTAAGAAAAAGTTTTTTGTTAATCTTGACTTAGCCAGTTAAAGCTATATAATCTTAGAATATTGCTTCTTTTTGAGTTTTAGTTTCCATTTCTTCAAAAACAATGCTACTTCAGGGACTGACTATGAAAAACAAATAAAACATCTATAAATTTTAAAGTGTATAGCAAATAGCATATATTTATTATTTTTAAATAATCTAACGTTCTTTTGGAGTTATTTTTATGCATCTCTCAATTTGGATATTTGTATTCATTGACATATTTTTATTAGAAATCTAACAAAATTGGCATAATGTTATTAAAACTTTTTTAAAGACATTATTTCTAATCATATTAAATAATAGTATCTGGTCACTGAATATTAATGATTGATTTTTATGTGGACCAAAGGTCTTGATTTGGTTGTCAGATGTCCTGAAATAAAAAAAAATGGAACTGATAAAAAGGAGTAAATCAGTTCAATTTCAAATATTCCCTAGGGATCAAATTGATCATTAGATCATAAATTCAAACTGAAGGAAAATAATGACAAGATCAATCATACTGGACATATTGCCAGTCTGCTCAAAAACTGAAGGCATTCAAAATCCCAGTACATAAGGTTGGATGACTAATTGTGCCAAGTGTCATATGAATGATTTTCCCAGAGGGACAAATAAGGAAATCCAAAAAATCAATGTGCCATGAGGTTGACATTTCACATACTGATTTCCCAGCTCCTTTTTCTCCAATGTTGCTATGCAGATAGGAGTAGAAATGTCCTCTGACAGATGTCCACATAAGTAGAGATGGACTCACTCCCAGCTGAGCTGGAGGCACCAGATACTGCCATCTTGGTTTGACTCACTAGATGCCAACCATGTGCATACAATTGGAAAGAAGAGGCATGGGAAGACATCTGGATAAGAAGCAGCAGAGATAACTCAGCTTATTAAAAGTAAGTATATTTTTAAATGTTTTATTTATTTTTGAGAGAGAGAGAGAGACAGACAGATAGTATGAGCATGGGAAGGTCAGAGAGAGAGATGAGACACAGAATCCGAAGACAGGCTCCAGGCTCTGAGTTACCTGTCAGCACAGAGCCTGATGCAGGGCTCGAACCCACAAACCATGAGATCATGACTTGAACCAAAGCCAAACGTTCGACTGACTGAGCTACCCAGGCGCCCCAAAAGTCAGTATTTTTGAACAAAGCACAGTGGTATAAAAAGCTCTCAAGTCCCCAGGACTCTAGTTACTTTTTCACATTCAGGTTTTATGAAAAGTTCTCATTTATATCTGTCTAGCTCACTGTTATCCTGGACCAAAGAATGTCTTCCCCTAAAATAGCCAACATATTTGTCAGTGACTCAGTGGCTCTAAGTCTCTGTTTGTCAGAACTCCTGTGGATGTTTGTTTTTCTCTTGTTCAGACTACTGTTAGGCAGGGACTTCTCTCTACTCATCCATCTACTTACTCACCCAACACGTCTCATTACTTAACGTCACCCCAAGGCAGAGTGATGATTCTGGACCAGAGTGGTAATTTGTGTAGCAAAGGGAAAAATAGATGCAGATAAGATTACTGCCTCATAAATATCTCCCTTGGTAACTGTAACACTCCCCACCCAACTTCATCCCGACTCTATTTTAAAGCCCTTGCTGACATTCGGTGTCTGTGACGAAATGCAGATGAATCTTATCCCCATCTTTTGAGTGGCCAAAAGTCCACTTTTGGAAGGAACAGACATTTATTTTCACCTAGAGCTGTCTCGGTTTACTTCTGCTGTCCCAGCACAGTTATTCTGCACCCATTTTACTTTCAAAAGTATCCTTTTTTGGAAGATAAAAGTATATGGGTGCTTATCAGGGAAAAAATGATGAAAGAAATAAATGAGCATAGGAAGAACTAATTTTGTCTCTGGTGTCTTTCACAGTGCTAGGAGAAGATCACCCGTGTCTTAAAAAGCACTAAGGAAGAGTAGAGGAGAAAATGAACAAACAAAAATGCCTCCCCCCCCACCCCTTAGCAGATAGCTAAGGAACTAGGTCCTTGATCTGCATCCAGAGAAGGAAGGAGCAGCTGAGGAGGAGGAGCAATACTGAGCAGTAAGGTGAAGCCGGCTGGTTAAACTCTGCCTGTGGATGAAAAGCAGGGGCATGCAAGGCCTTTGGGGACAGGTGCCTTGCAGGGAGTTCTGGAGGGAGTGAGCAGAGCTGGGATCCCTGACCGGCCTGCAGGCATAAATCTGTTTTCTATCCTTCAGCCCTTAGAATTCGGAGCCTATTTTTTTGCAAGAACACTGTTATTCGTGGTGATTAAGTTCTGTAATTTCATTAGTGGAGTACTAAGCTTCAGATACATTGGGCTTAATTAGGCTTTTATGGAAAGGCCTAGGGAATTAACCACAATGTATAACACTGTTCATTTGAGAAAGTGTATTTCCAAACACAAATTCAGCTCCACAAACCGATTTCTGGAATTTCACTCCTCTGACACTTACAGCTGAAAACAGGGTCTGATCAATTCTTCTCAACTCAGGCTGTGTGTCTGAAGCACTGAGGCGCTTTTTACACCATACTGTTCCCTGGGCTCCACATCAAGAGATTCTAACTTAATAGGCCTGGGATGAGGCCTGGAAATAAGTATTTTTAAAAAGCTTCTTGCAGCAGGATTGAGAATCACTGGGCTAGAAAATTCTTCTTGGATCTATTTTTGAATGAGTGGCACAGGAGGGTTTGTTTTCACCACAAAAGGGTCTTTTCTTCACAATAGGATTCACTTCCCATTTCATTTTTTAACTGTTATTCAACCTGAAATAACCTCTTTAGTTGAGCCTTTTCAACACACACACACACACACACACACACACACACACATGCAGTATAAAAATAAATATACATTCTTGTCAAACATACAGCTATCTTTTAAAACCCAGTATGCTGTAAAAAAATAATAAATCCTAACATATTGACAAAGGAAATTTAATAAGAGGCTAATTCTATATATTTGAGAGATTTCATTCCCTCAAAGTCCCACCTCCATTGGGATCCTCACACAATTTTAGGATAAATTTGAGTAATAAACCACTCCCTGAAGGTCCTGGAGACACTCATTTAGCCTCAAAATTCCTCAAAGTTCAAAAGGACGGGCTGATTATAAGAATCAGACTTTACGTAAGACAGACTTAATAGCATTACCTCCATTGGTGACATCCAGGCAATTTAGGCAAGCCCTGTGATGTCTCTTTCACACTTAGTGTCATAAACGACGTGACTGAACACTACTGGAGCACCCTCACCACCCTCGGAGAGAGGTACTTTCCTGGCTCCCTTACTTTCTCCTCCCCTCCTGTGCAAATGTATTAGGTCATCCTCTGGGGAAAAAATGTGCCTAGACAGTAAAAATCCATGTGCTGAAGCCTATTTCCCCTACTGACTTCCATTCAGTTACTGCAAAAGTATGGATACAAGTTTTTTTGTTTTCTCCTTTTAAGATAAACTATGAATGGAAAAGAAGAGGTTAAGGTTCCTCCATCAGATTTCTTTATCCCATGTAAGATGCCCAAGATCTATGTCCGTTTGGTCTTAGGCAGAGTGTGGGGGATGAGTGAATACACTCACTCTTCCTGCGTGTATACAGGCATGTGTGCTTATTTCATGTCAAGTTAAGAAATTTATATTTATAAATTATATTTTAACCAGATTCTCATGAAATACTTCCATTTGTTCAGTGCTATCTTCAGTTCTTAATATGATTGTAAATTTGGGGCACCTGGGTGGCTCAGTTGGTTGAGTGTCCAACTTCAGCTTAGGTCATGATCTCACAGTTCATGAGTTCAAGCTCTTCACTGGGCTCTCTCTCTGCTCTTCCCACTGCTCGCACACTGTTTCTGTCTCTCTCTCAAAAATAAACATTAAAATTAAAAAATATATATATATGACTGTAAATTTTACACAGTAAACAGATACATCTAATTTTTATTATCCCTAAAACAGACCCTTGAATAGTTACTTAGTGCAGTTTTGAGGAACATAATAAATGTATGTGTGTGATTTATTTGATTTCAGTTAGGGTGATTATGAAGAAGAAAGATCCATTTGTTGGTCAAATGCCTACTGAAGAGCTACTGTATGCCAGGCAGGATTCTAAGCACTGAATAAACAATGAATCAAAAATACCTCCTTCATGGAACTTATATTCCAGTGAGAATTTATAGTCTTGTAGTAACATACAATGATGATCTTGAACCTGAGTCTAAAGTTTGTTTCTTGAACCAAACTTCAAACCAATATGCATCCAAGCTAAAGTTGTCTGCTCTTTTCTATAGATACTAGAAAGAATGATATAGAGAGTAAAGGGTTTGGTCAATGAAAATAAAATAATTTTATAGGATTAGAAAACTAGAGCGGGTAGAAAAATCAATGGGCTAAAAAATTCTCACAATATGAATTTCTCTAATCTTAAGAGCTAGCTGTAGGATCAAAGTTGGCTGCTCAAAACTAAAAATATTGAAAGCCAATCCACTTTTAAGTGCATTTGCTCAGTTTTAATGCACATGTGTGCTCTAAAGGGGTCTATGGTGATAACTCCAATGTTGCATACATTCTGTCTTACATACATGATCATATCATGATTATGATAATGGGATGGGGAAAATAAATCTTTCCAAAGTGGACAGTTAAGTACATGTCTAACCAGTGAGTATAAAGAAGACTTTGAAGGGTAAATAAGTGGAAAATTAGGTGGGAAGGAGCATGCAGAGGGAAAACAGTACATTCAAAGACTAACTGAAATAATTTTGCCTAATGACATGAAGGGTGAGAGCTAACTGCTGGTGAGGAGCAGGCCAGACACAGGTGCTGCTGGGCGGACAGAATGTGGCAGCGCCATCAAGCTGAGGACAACACAATGACTCTGCACACTTCTAAGGGAGGGAGGGAGTCTGTGATTATGAAATGCAAACCCTAATGAGATTTCCCAGTATGGTTCTCTTTCAATACTTTAAATTTGATTCCACCGACAAATATCAGTTTTTAAGACCATGATCCACAGGCCGAGAGAGACCGTTCTATCTAAGCCAGGTCCTACTTACCACTCCTTATAACAACACAGTGCCTGGAAAGGGTTATCTATAAACTCTCACATAGACTCTTTGAGTTTCCTGGGGAAAGTGTAAGTGATGCATGATTTTTCCTGCTTCTCTGAAGATTAAAATGGTTATATTGTAAAACCTGTCAAGGTGCCTATACATGGGATTTTCAGTACAGTAAGAAAAAGTGCTAGATTCTCGGTGATAAAACATCTTCTTCCCTAAAATGCTTATTATCAGAGCAACCAATATCTTTCTAATAATGAAGACAAATGCATTCAAATACTGCACAAATCAATCTTTTCTATGACTAAAAACATATAGATGGGGATCATATTAGCCAAGATCTTAAAAATAATTTATTTTTACAATGTGTAGATGGAAACTATACCAATCTATTAAAAACAGAGAAGATCTAAATGCTTTGCCAATTCAATGGAGTAGTTTCAGTTGGTAATTTGGTTTAAAGCTAAAATTAATTTTCATTTTACTTTAAGAAAAATATGTGAGTTTCAAAGACTAAACTGCTGTGTGAATTCAAGTATATTTTACCGAGAAAAAAAATAACAATATAAACCTCATTTAAAAACTGCAACAAATTATACAAACCCAAAATGTAAGAAAACAGACACATTTTGGACAATTACATAAAAATATTGCTGCATTAATAAGTATGGAAATATTTTGGGGTACAAACTTCATTTTTTTGTGATTCTGTAATCTTTCTTACAGCAGCACATTTTAACATATTACAAATTGAGTTAATTTAAACTAATTTAAGTATTACAGCCTTGAAAATTAATAAAAATTGCTTTTGTATAAATATTCAGAAAGTTTTACATTTTCCATCACATACTTTTTACTCCTTGATGTCAAGTACTCGTTCTTTTTGTTTGTTTTTAAGTTTGCTTATTTATTTTGAGAGACAGAGCACATGATCAGGTGAGGGTCAGAGAGGGAATCCCAAGCAGGTTCCACACTGCCAGCACGGAGCCCTACATGGGGCCTGGACCCAGCAACTGTGAGATCATGAGCTGAGCAAGAGCTGAGCTGAAGGCAAGAGCTACATGTTTAACCAACTGAGGAACCCAGGGGCCCCGTAATTCTTTTTGTGTTTGAATATTTTTTAATGTTTTTTTTATTTTCAAGAGACAGAGACAGGGCGAGCAGGGGAGGGTCAGAGAGAGAGAGGGAGACACAGAATCCGAAGCAGGCTCCAGGCTCCGAGCTGTCAGCACAGAGCCCGATGCGGGGCTTGAACTCACAAACCGTGAGATCATGACCTGAGTCAAAGTCAGATGCTTAACCGACTCGGCCACCCAGGCGCCCCTCCTTTTGTGTCTGAATCATTGCTGCACATTTTCCTGGTTGCAAAGGCTTCCCAAACGCTGGATGGATATACATGTATGTGTGCCTGGAGTGATTCTATAGTTCTACTACAATTGTTGATTATGCAATTAATACATTTACTATAAAAATTAATTCTGAAACAAAGGAACTGCATGAAAAAACAGTAAATACATTTACTATAATAATTAAAAAATTCTGAAACAGAGCAACTGCATGTTGGTTACTCAACCTAAAATAGAGTAACTTTGTGATGTTGACAAATGTTTATAAAGGAAATCAGAATTATGATTTGTGTTTATGAACCTGGAAAATGGCAAATTACACATGCTTATATTATTAATATGAGCTACCATTTAGTGAGTGCTACAATTTGTAAACTGCCATGTTTTTCCCCATAATTAGGCTACATATTATCCCTAATCTATAAAGAAGGAAAGTAGAGCTTGAAAAAGGTATGTATCTCTCCCAAGGTCATTTAGCTATCAAGGAGTAGAATAAGAATTTGAAGTCAGGTCTATTTGATTCAAAACGACATACTGGCTTAGACGAAGACTGCAACCTCCTATTACAATATTAATGCTAGCAATATTGTGAATGGATGCAGGCATAGGAGAATGGGAAAATATCACGTAGATATTCCTCTTTTCTAAAGTCAAAAAAGCTTGGTGTGACTCCAACTGCATTAATTTCCATTTAGAGTTTCCATTTCAGTTTCATGGTGAAAACTTAATCGGGGCACTTTTAGGGATCTGCTGTCAATGTCCCTCCCTTATCTATTTCTCCTTAGGATCAATTCTAACCTCAGGGGTTTATGCGGTGTGAAAACATTCATGGTGGGGGAAAAACAACACTGCAGGACCTTGATCCATCCTGTGTTAGGTTTCACTGATGTGTAATTGTTCCCTTACGGTCTTTATGAGAACCAGTATCCGCAGTATCTAAGTTTACAAATCCTGACATGCCCACTGAAAGGACAGCCCACCCTTTAAAATCCTCTCTTCATAGACTTGATAACCCTTTGGATCTATGGCTCTTTTACTCTTTCTTTCTATGCATATATTGATCTTCCTTCATTGTCTTTGTAAACACTGGACATATCTAGCTGCTCCAATAGCCACATGCATTACGACTGGGCTCCCTAATACCTTTATCTCTGCATCCAATGTAGTAACTGCTCCCCCACTGTCAGACACGCTACGGTGGTGCAGGGCACATGTAAGAAGGTGCTGCCTCCAGATTTCCAAATGGAAAGCAAATATAATCTCTTCTACTCTTGGATGTCTATATTTAAAGGATATCTCTTAACCTTCTCAGTAACTTCCCAGACCTAAAAGGTGGGGAATAGCAGAGCTACCTTTCTCATCCACAGTGGCTTTCAACATTCTTCTGTCTCTAACTATTGATCTTCTTCCTCAGCAGGGAGCTTCTCCTATAGAACTCAAAGGCTATCCATTCAACTTTTCCCTATGTTACTACTGGATCTAAATTTTTGAACCTAAAATCACAAAATTTCCTACTTTTTTTGTTCTCTCATTCCACAGTGTCATAGATGGGAGCAAACAAAAAAAAACAAGAAACAACAACAAAACTCTGGGATACAAGTGAATGGGGAGCAAACACTTATTGATGCGAGTTAACACTGAAAAGTATTGCCCATCCCCAAGAGGGTCAACATCCTTTATATGGTTGACCATATCTGTGAATACAAGGAAACAGTAAAAGGATTAGATGAACAATATTATTATAATATAGTAAAGCAAGAACAGAGAGGGCAAAAAAAAAAGGAAGAAAAACATGAAGGGTGATAAGTAGATAAGGAAAAATATAGATTAAGAGTAAAGAATACAGTTGTAGTAAGAAATAGAAAAGAGGAAGCAAACAAAAGGATGGAAAAGAAGAAGGGAGAGAAGATATAAGAAGTAACGAAAAGGCATGGAAAAGGGCGAGATGAGAGAATGGGGAGAAGGAAACCTCAATGAAGAAAACATGCAAGAGACAAAGCAAAAAAAAAATAAGAAAAATAAAGTTTTTAGAGGAGGAAGCATTTAGTTTTCAAATTCCTAGCTGGCAGGAACAACACAACATGTCAGCCTCTATCCACTTTCCCCACTCCCTGTGGGTCCCATAGCAGGTTTCCTGACCCTCGGCTTTGCAGCCGTCCATTTTAATTATAGACAGCTAGATAAGGACAGACATTACAACTTTTAGCCTAAATCGCTGCTCCACAAGAGCGAACTACTTTCCCCCTTTTTTTTTTTTTTTTTAGTGTTAAGTGAATCCCAGACACTTATCTAAAAGGCTTATGTACATTATCTCATTTAAGTCTCTTATCAACCTTGAGGGAGAAGGAGAGGCAGGGAGGGAGAGCAAGACTATTCTTTTTTTTTACTTTACACATTAAGAAACTTTAGGCTTAGGGTCAATTTATCCAAAATGCATTTATCCAAAATACATAGCTAGCCAACAATGAAGCCAAAATCCAAACCAGACTATCGAACTCCAGATCTCCTGCCTTCTTAACTGCTTAGCAGCATTCTTTAATGCCCCAAATCATCCAGTTGGGCAACCCACCTACCGACTTTGAATTTTATCTGTAAGAGTAATACAAGGTTCTATTCAGTCCATGGCCTGGGCAATAGTTATAGTTTCCTTTGGTGTTGATTCCAAATTCAAAGCTTCTTATTCCAGTGGCCAAGTTATTGATCAACAGAATGCATGCTTATTAAATCAAATCATAGGCAGCAAGCCATGTGTGGGTGCAATTAGGAGCTGTTACTTTGTGGTCCTGAAGATAAGCCATGTGTTTAAATCTGTGCAGGACCCAGCACGTCTCCACAGAGGTGAGTATGTGTGATGGGATTTCAGCATTTGAAGATTATAACTCTGAGAAAGCTGTACTTCCCCCAAACTAGATGACAAAACTGATGCACTGGGAACACTGATTAAAGTATTTATGTTGCATATGTCTATTTACTGTGATTCCAGTTTTTAAGAAAGGTGTGTTTTTTGGGGGGCCTGGGTGGCTCAGTCGATTGAGTGTCCGGCCTCGGCTCAGGTCATGATCTCGTGGTCAGTGGGTTCGAGCCTCACATTAGGCTCTGTACTGACAGTTAGCTCAAGAGCCTGGAGTCTGTCTTCAGATTCTGTGTCTCCCTCTCTCTCTGACCCTCCCCTGCTCATGCTTTCTCTCTCTCTCTCTCAAAAATAAATTTTAAAAAATTAAAAAAAAATTTTAAAGTATTTATGTTGTATATGTCTATTTATTATGATTCCAGTTTTGAAGAAAGATATCTTTTATACTCTCATAATTAAAGTCTCAGTAGAAGATGAGACTATCACAGATACTCAGATTTTAATTTTTATCCAGTTGGAAAGATCATGTCACATTATTCACTTCTTTGTTTTCAGTTATAACAATGCATGGAAATACCACAAGGTTCCCTCTTATCCACATTTTTCAATTTTTCCATGCAAGGATTATTTAGTGATGATTAAGGTCTTGGAAGACAGATTGTTTACAGAGTAGAGGCCGTATTGCCAAATATAGGCTTCAGGGCTTTGCATCTTATAAATTTAACAATACGCTGCTCAACCAGGAAGAAGGAATTCCATTTATGAAAGGCCATCTGCATGGCAGGTCTCTTAATTGAGACCATCCTTCTTCCCCACCCTCTGAGGAAAAGTCTTTCACAGAGAGGTTCCTTCATGGCTAACAAGGTCCTCAGATAACGATGCTTGATGAGATTTTCTTATAATTAAACAATGAATGCAAAATTGCTGTGGTTCTGTATCAGCTGATCCACAGGGATAAAGGGTTTCAGAAATGTCAGTTTCAAGACTCTGGTGAGGGGCTAATTTCTCTGAAGTTGATTTGGTTCCTTTCTCTTGTAAGAACGTATAGAATGATAACCCAGCTGTGCCCTAACCATATGTTCAGATTCACACAAAAGTCAGATCAGCTTTCTTTTTCTAAATTACTTCCTCCCTTGATGTATGGACCTTATTTATAACCTCCCTTTGTGCAGCCATAACACTATCACACAGGGCTTAGTTTCTGAAAACCATCGCAATTGCCTGAAAATTGATTTGATGTCTCTTGCCCATCCCTCCCTTTGGTCCCTGAAGACATTTTAATATGAGCCATGACATTATGATGGATGAAATCTGGCATTTTACTGTAGCAATGCGACTCCCATGTGGAAAATAACAGCTTGTTCAAAAGCTGGTCTTCCAGCCAGATTTAGGATATACAGTAAGACACATTTCCAATCTTCCCCCTCTTCTTTCCTTTCAAAAATATCCTTCCCAAACTTCTTTGGGTTATCAAATTCTCCAGGTGTGACAGGTTGAGGCTGGCATGACATAAGGAGAGTGATAAATATGTCACCAAGAGACGCGGTTAATTGTGAATAGGAAACAATCTAGATATTTGAACATCGAATAATTTTCCAATACAAATTCTACCCTGCAAAAATATCAAATTTCTGTTGATTTGTGAATTACACCTTTTAAAGATACCTTGTAAGGCTGACGCGCTAATGCCAGCAGAACAGATTGAAAACCACTCATGAGCTTATTCTTTAATAAGCCACATGTTCTTACTTATACATTACAATCTATATTTTTTTACTTTAATATTAACCATCAAAGTCAACTCTTTCAAGGATAATACATACAATTGTATTTACAAATCTCCTAATCAAAAGAGGGAAGAAAGCTATTGAAGATGACACCAAAGTGTGCAATTCCGATCACTTATATTTAATCACAGGTGGATCCCGGGCCTTGGTGTTGTAAACATACGGGGTTGTAGGACATCCCTGGAGAGGATTAGCTGCAACCAGGTTTCTATTTGCTCTCAGTGTTCTGTATAGACACAAAGCCCCTATTAATGTGAATGGCTGTCATATGGAAAATGTGGAAACGTTGTATATAAAGCATTAGTATTTGAATGCATGTAACTAGTGTTTATGTTCTTTATCAGCAGACTTCAATACTTACCCGAAGGCCTGCAGGAGGCAGCTGATTTTGCAATGAAGAAAGAAGCATGACTGAGGTGGGTGCTGACTTCAGGGGCTCCCTCCCCAAGGGCTGCCCAGATGCTCTCAGTCCTGCTCTACCCCTGCTCTCAGGTCCCCAGATCCCTTCATGTTCAAAACGAGGTAATCGCTATCGATAAACAGATAACCCTATGAGTTATGTAGCTCATAATTTTAATATTCATAGGAGATTGAACTGAAGGTAAAATCTGGTTCATGACACTGACATTTTGTATTGGGCCAGTTTACTTTTGTCCATTAATTTGACTTAATTTACTTTCTAGTTTCACTTTTGTTCACTTTTTGCAGCTACCTCCTTCAAATTCCTTTGACAACCTGAGAATGTCTTGCAGCTGAACGTAATATTAATTACATTTCAAAGCAAACCTTTATTCATTTGGGGACAATCTGTGAAACAGAAATCTGTGACTGAAGCTGCTGCCAAGCCAATTACTGCAAAATAACTCAAATATGCCTCGACAGATTGCATTTTTCCTATTGTTAGATTGTTTATTCCGTAGATCAAAAGTCTACATTTGCTTTAATTAAAATGAACTAACTCACATAGTTAAATATATCATCCGTTCCTGGGAACCATATATGGGTTTATGTATAGACAGAGGGCACTAATAAAAGTCTCTGAATTTTTTTAAACTGTGTAATTCTGTTTCTTTTCCGGGCTTTATGTCAAAGCATTCTATGTATGAACAAGCAGAGAAGAAAGAACTAAACAGCACTGAAAACCAGAGAGCAAGGAAATTATTCAGCGCTCAAAAAAATTCACCCTAGGCACACATCACACACGCAAAAGAGACTGGCGAACTCCACCAGGTTCAGGATAAGCACTTGATGTTCACACGCTTTTCTGAACTTTATCTGAATGATCCAGATTTCTTAGTTCCAAAATACTAGCCTGAGAATTGCTATTGTTGTTGTTGTTGTTATTATTATTACTTCCAAAGCTCACAAAGCATTGTTATATGAAATTTTAGAAATGCCCCTTTCTGTTTAGGAGATAAAATAACATCAATCAACATATTGCTATACAAAGAATACATTTTTAAAGCTTAACAGTTTTACACACACACACACACACACACACACACACACACACACACAGACTGCCACTGCACTTTTGTGTTTTTGCAATTCTGCTACTCAGAAGTAAAAAGGTGGCTTCCTAGTCCCGAATATCACCATCTTTTAATTTTTTCTAAGACTATATGTAGATTTATATGTACAAAGGAGCACATTTAGAGCCATAAAGGATCTGTAAAATAACCATCAGCCGAAAGGCCCTCTTCGCCTTCAACAGTATCTGACAAATGACTTCTCTTTCCCTTCAGGGGGTTCTGATAACACTTAAGGAGAAATACGAGCAGCTCACGTGGGCAGGGGAAAGGATCTGGCTGGCACAGGCTCTGGGGGGTCTGAGCTTTGAACACAGGTGGCACCAGCCAGGGGAAGAACAACAGAGAGTGCGTGCACACGAACCAGACTAGAAAAAGGCAGGTCGGTAGCCCCTCCTCCCCGTCCCCTTGCAGGAACCCCAGTTCACAATCAGGTCCCTTCGCTGGTACAGTGGGTGAGAAGGGAAAGTGTTTTCAAACACACACTGACCGCCCTGGCTCTCAGCACAGTGGATCGAGATGGTCTCCTTGGCTTCAGGGAATTTCAAAAATCTGCATCCACTTGCTACATTGTTCGTCTTCTATTTCCATAGATTGTGACAAAGTAACTGGTCAACAGAAGGTTGGCTTTCTATCCCACTTTTCTGTTCTGGGCTTTCCCTCCCTCATGGCACTGTTTCAGACTCAGAAATCTCCATACTCCCATTTTCAGGGCATGGTGTCAGTGGCTCTCAAACAAATGACTGAGTCATCTTTCTCTCCCTCCCTTCTCTGACATAAGGGAGAAGGTCAGCGCGGGCTCCACAAGGAAATACCACAGACTGGGTGGCTTCAACAACTAAAGTGTATTTCTCATAGTTCTGGAGGCTGGGAAGACCAAGATCAAGGAGCCAGCATGGCTGAGTTCTGGTGCGCACCCTCCTGGCACGCAGTCGCTTTCTTGGAGTGTCCTCACATGGCAGAGGGGAAGCCAGCTGTGATTTCCTCTTCATCTAAGGGCTCGAATTCCATCATGGAATCCTCACTCCATGACTACTCCCTCAAGGCTTCCATTCCAGATACCATTGCTCTGGGGGTTAGAGCTTTGACATATGAATTTGGTGCAGGGCTCTAACATTGTCTATACTGAGAGTTATTTTTGTTCTGCGCCCTTCTGACCCTCCACCTAGAGTGACCTCACAGGGACTTTGCATACTTCACTTCTGACACGAGCCACATTGATCTGCTGGATCTGCACCCCACTCTTTCTCTTTCTTTGCACCTACAAAATTGGAAGGGGCCTTTATGTCACAAGTAAGCCACGCGGACATTTGAAATCTGTAACTCAGGGCTAAGTCTTTCTGATCACAGGCTTTGACAGAACTCTGATGTGTGTGTTTCTGGTGATAAATGAACTATAAATGATATTCAACAATACAGAATAGAATTCCAAGAATAATTCTTCTATTTGGCAAAAGAAATGATCGAACTATCAGCCAACTTGGAAATATGACAGTATTTTAAAAATAATAATTTCTATCCTATACAGGTTGCTAAAGAATGTGAAACAAGTTTAACTATGAATAACCTCTCCTTTCAGAATGCCTATCACTCTTTAAAAATCCATGTAACATTATAGAATCCTGAGGAAAGAATAAAAAGTTGAGAAGGTCACAAATAATTAATCTAGCTTTAGAAAGGCTCACCTTTCTAGAACGCATATTTGCATATGTAACTGTGTGGCAGCCTTGTGCTTGCACTGCGCAGGCCCCCCCTTCAAGAGAGAACCTGCTGCACCAAGACTAGTTAGCTGACAGCCGCCCCCTCCTGCGTCTTCGGGATCCACCCCTGCGGCCGGGCGGGGGCCTCAGTCTCCCTAGCTTGTGTAGGAGTACTGGAGGACAGCCAGAAGGGAGATCCTGTAACAGACAGCCTTTACGCTGGAGTGTCCCATCAGCCTGGTGGGAATCTCTGAGTTGTGTAATCCTCCCCTCTCTTCTTTCACATGTCACACCACCACTGTCAACTCTGCTCCTTTTCCCTTCACAAAGGTTTACACTAATGAATTCCTTCTTGGCATGGATTTTGCAGAGGACCAGTCGATGTGGTATGTGTACCCCTATGTATACGTTCTCATACAGATGCAAATACACGTGCATGTCTTGACACATACACACACATTTACATTTTTACAAACACATGGATACAGTTTTAGATACATAGATACGTAGATATATAGAAATAGACGTAGATGCACACATAAAAAGACACTTGTTTAACCCAGTGGCCTACATTTCAAAAGTTAACTGACCTCACACAGATATGCTAGGAGTACCTTAAAGACTATAATTTTTCTTTCACTCTTTTTTTAATGTTATTTATCTGTTTATTTGTTTATTTTTGGGAAAGAGAGAGACAGAGAGTATGAGCAGGAGAGGGTGAGAGAGAGAGGGAGACACAGAATCTGAAATCAGGCTCCAGGCTCTGAGCTGTCAGTGGGGCTTGAACCCACAAACCGTGAGATCATGACCTGAGCTGAAGCCAGATGCTCAACCGACTGAGCCACCCCGGTGCCCCTCTTTCACTCTCTTGATAAAGACTCTTACTGACAGGCAGACAGGCAAGAAAGCTCTCTTACACACATGTTAAGTGGGCACACCACAATACTTATTAATGGCATGTTTGCTTATACTAAGAAAGGCAAAGTCTAAACTTAAAACTGTGGGTTACAGGACTAATGCATCTATTCAATTAAAGAGTCTGGTTTTTGATCTAGTAGGTAGAAATTCATAGAAAATATTTATTTTCCAGTTTTAAACTGGAATTTTTGATGTTATAAGGATTCCAACTTCTGTGAATAATCTTTTATGAGAATGTTACCAAGGACTAAGCCTGCCCTAGAATAAGAATGATATTTATTTTTACCCAAATAGAAGTTGACATTTATCAAATTACTTTTAAAAATCATTCAATACATCTTCCTTGAACATTCATAGATTTCAGGCTAGTCATGGCATTTTCAGTAAATTTTTCTGATGGTATGTTGATGACTATCTGCCTTTTGATTAAAAATCTATGATTTTGAAACTACATTATGCTAAAATTCCTGAAACTAGCCTAGACATATAGTTTCAAATGAGATATTTGGGGGAACATCTTTAGATATAATGTAATTCCATATGATATTTATTTCTGTGTTTTAGAGTGGTGTTTATGCCTAATTTAAAATACTTCTATAACTTGAGGGTTGATGGGAGGATCAATTTCCATGATATATTTAAAAGTACATTTTTATATAAATGCAGCGATTTAATACATGAATACATGCTATATTATACATTCTTTTATTTCAAAATGTCTCATTTACCTTTTTTCAAAGTTATTACATGAACATCGAGTCA
>PJEM01017980.1:0-20149 GCA_004023845.1 Helogale parvula
TTATGCAGCCAGCGAAGGAGATGGGCTGGGCTGGCCTCAGGAGGTTTACCAGCATCTGGGGCACCGTGTTGCAGGCATAGGCTATGTCGACGGTGGCCAGGTGGGAGAGGAAGAAGTACATGGGGGTGTGCAGTCTGGAGTCCAGCCAGGTGAGCCCCAGGATGAGCCCATTCCCCAGCAGGGTAAAGGCATAGAACAGAGAGAAGAGCCCAAAGAGAAGCATCTGAATCCTCATGTCAAGGGGAAATCCCAATAGGGTGAACTCCGTGATAGAAGTTATGTTGTCTCCCATATTCCTATGATAGAATAGAGTTGATGTTTATGATTTAAGAGAAATCATTCAAAATAGATTTATGTTGTTTGAAACCTTTTGGTAGGATGGAAAATTATTCAGAAACACTTTCAGTACAATCTTATGTATTTTGATGAATGTTTAAAAACTTCAGTAGCCCCAAAATAAGTTTAAAAATAGATGCACACGCGCGCGCGCGCACACACACACACACACACACACACGTTTTGCTTGTTAATGTTTTGGCAGAGTCTAAATTTTCAAAATATATACATTGTCACATGTCAAATACATGGCTTTTGTTTCATGCAGTGGGCTACCCTATATTCTTCAGATAAATTCTGTTTTTCTTTGCTTGTATGAGTCAGAATTATTCTGTTTTTGTTTTTTCAAAAATAATGACTCCTGATATGCATGCTAAAGTCCTTAAACAGCAGTTGAGTCTAATCTTGAGTTGGAAGCGCTCATTAAGGATAAGAATATATACCATAGATAGATATACCACTGGCCAAATTCATCAGTAGCCATTACCTCTCACCTGTCTATCTAAACACACTTTCTCTTTGAGAGAGAGAGAGAGAGAGAGAGAGAGAGAGAGAGAGAGAGAGAGAGAGAGAGAGAGGGAGCGAGCGAGCCAGGGAGGGGCAGAAGAATAAAGAAAGAGAATCTTAAGTAGTCTCTACATACCCAGAGTAGAGCCCGACTTAGTGCTTGATCTCACGACCATGAGATCATGACCTGAGTGGAAATCAAGAGTCAGATGCTTAACCACCTGAGCCACCCAGGTGCTTCTAAACTCACTTTCCACTCCTACATCTACTGTCACCTCCACAGCCAGTATTTACCAACTCTCTTCTTGATCAAGTATAAAGACTGATTTTCAGCCTAAAATACCACATTTTTTATTTAGTTTTCCACAATATTTAGATTAACATGTGAATAACTGAATCAGTAGCTTTGCTACATGTTGATTCAGTGTGGATAAACACTCTAGAAATACCAATTTTAGACACTGTCACTGCAGGTGACTGACAATAGCTACTGGACTTTTGTAAAGGATACCACAGAAGGGATCTATGAAGTCCTTGAGAGACTGAACTACATCATCATTCTTACTCTATGATTTCACAATTAAAATGTAAGTACAAACATAATATTACCCTTCTTAAACTTCATTCCCATCTTTTACATAAGATCATCTTGTCTTGGAGTCAATAAGGATGAGCAATAAATCCTTAATTTAAATGGCTATAAAACTATAAGCCTACTTAAAAATGAGCCCATGTGCACTGAATTTCTCTTTTTATCACTCCAGTAAGAAGTGTCATGCCCAGGATGTTGAAAATAATTTCAAGTACTTACTGATTTCCTCTAATGTACCTGCCATTGTTCTGTGGGTAGAGCTATCACGATAGGAAATCTGGCTTCATACTATTGCACCTATAAATAGATAAGCATTTGTATACTTATTCAATAACCCCTGATAGCCTTATTTATATATTTAGGTGTTTAACTTCCCTGTATGAGTGACACATTAAATCTAATGTTTTCAATAGGCAAGTGCTGGGCTTTTTGTTTAATATTAAATCTTTACCAGAAAGTCACTTATACACACTTACCTCCTTATCTTAGAAAGAGCTACCAGTCAAAAATAGCCACTAATACATTGATTGTACTAACATATGGATATATTAAGAATATATTTTACTCAGAATATCCTATTATTTAAGCTATCAATGAGCAAAATTTGAGCCTTAATAACAATGTACTTTTGCATGATATTAAGTTGTGATAGCAAAGGCCAACAAGCAATGTAAATGATGTTAAAATACGTTTGACCAGAACTCACGATGGCAATTAGGAAACCTGCGTGTCTAGAGATGACTGATGTATAAAGACCCCGATAAATCTTCATGCAGAAAAGGCAAACATATCTAGTGTGGCTGAATTTACTGATGGTACAAGAAGGGTTGTTATACTCATCTGAGAACTGCCAAGGAGGGATTTTGGCTCTTCAAGTTGACTTTAAGAAAAGGCTTTATTAATTTATCATCTCCACAGGGACCTTCCCAGTTGCTATGAGACTGTGTAGGGTATGAGACAGTAGGTCTCCCCTGTACCAGCAAGCTCCCTACAGAGACACGAACCCAACCACTGTTATCTTCCTGAGAGGGGAGAGGACTGGCTGTCCCTGTCTATTTCTGTCTTTCAAGAAGCCAGAGAGACAGTGAGACCTTTGGAAGTTAAGGTAAAAACAAGTAGTCCCTTTCTAGCTAAAAGAATACACACTAATATCAAGTTGTACTCTGGCACACGAATATTACAGCTACCCAAATACATGAATTTGTTACAGTTTCATGATTTTTTATGTTGTTCTGGGTCCTAAACATCCAGGAGGTACTTAGGAGGTTCAAAGATCCATGCATGGGTTATTCTTTGATAGTGAAATAGAACCTTGACATTCATTTTTGTAGCCTTATTTAGCCTTATCTCTTCAGTGTGGTCTAGTTCTCCAACCATCCTCAAAATGGTACTTTTTCAAGTAGGAAAATGAACTTGAATTCAAATGTCTTAACCATTACATCATTTTAGATAGAAACTACTTCCTTGTGAATAGATCTAGAGATGTGTGGGCATCTATGCTGGAAATCCATGTGAGCTATGTGCTGGTATTTGTTGATCTGCCTGGAAGGGTTGAGCAAAGTTCACTTTAGAACATTTTCCCTTTCTGATAACTTCTGATCTTGCCCTCCTGGGAAAGAGTTCTGTAAAAGCAGGAAACCAATTCCTGTCCTCTCTACTCTTATAGATGCAGCTAAATATATGTAATCTAGATATACCCAATCATGGTACATTCTGCAGAATGTTATCAACAGTTCAGTGTCCTAAATCTTTGTGCCAGGTCACGATTTCTATCAGGTCTACAATTTCTGAGTAATATGATATGAGCTGGGAGCAGTGAATCCCTTGGTCATCTGCCCATTGTTACTTCCTCAGCTGTGGAGCAGGTCTAATGGACTAAGGTGATGTTATCTTGGCAACCATATCAAAAATCAGATTTTTCTAATAGCCCTCCAATTGAGGTACTGACCAAGGTACTACAGACAAGAAAGGAAAATTCATAGTTGTATATCATCTGCAATCATGATAAATCATTGGCTCCATATAGGATGGAAGGAATTAGCATGCTCCTAATTGACTTACTGGTCTCAAAGGGAAGGTGCCATATTGAGGGCCCAGCATTGATTTCTGATGCATTCAACTGAGGAGAACAGCAGAGTGGAACAGCCTTGGTGAGGGGCAGCCTATGCAGTTGGATTCATGCAAAGCCTCCATCTCTGTTGCCATGGCTACTGCGTTTGTGTGCTCTCTGCAATCACTGGGGGAGGCCAAGCACAAAGCTGGCAGACATTCTGATGGAATCATCTTGTACCTGGTTGTTGAATGTTGGGCTTTTAAAAAGTAACAAGTACACTTTTAACTTACCTATATAGATAAAAACTACTCAGAAGCTGTTTTTAAGCCATAATCCGTTAGAATTGTATCTTGGACAGTCTTGAAGAACTGGGTTAACCAATTACTTTTATCATTTTTGCTCCATCCACATACTAGAAAAACAAGGCATTATATAAGTTTAGAGGAGATGTGTGACTAGCAGCTAAATCCAGTTCCTTACATATATTTTTTTCTTTAGATATTCTGCTTTGTAGATGCAATTTTTCATGGTGTCTTCCTTGGACATCCCTTGAAGCTCATTCAGAGCATCCCACTTTTCCTTTCCTTTGAGGTCCAACATTTCAGGCCATTCTGTATTTATGTCACACAGAGTCACTTGCTTGTTTGGCATTAAGGTGGGATACACAAATTCTCATACTTTGTGATCCATTCACCTAATACTCCAACTGTGTTACTTCTGGGTCTGTGACCAACCAGTCAAACTATTTGTCAGTTTCCAGGAGTCTGTGCATATTCTCACTACAGGCAACTTCTGTCCCCACAAGGTAGATGATTAGGTGAATTTCCAGCTATAAGCAATGACAGATTAACCCTTATCTTTAAGGCTCCACACCCATGGTAGATACACTGCACTGAGAGGAAAGAACCATCAGGGATTTACATGATACCAGTACATAAGGATCTGGGCCATTCAGCTTACTTTTTTGTCTTCTGCACTTGATCTTGTCCTGAGTTATACCACACTCTTTGTATGAGGCATGACTGTTGTGATTATTCAGTCTTATGATTAGGTGGGTTGTGTAACATCTCAGTTCGAGATAAGCAATCCTGCATTTATAGTTACTTGATACCCTATGGATAGTCTACTGAGATTCAGTAGTACATCCAGAGTCATGTTATGAAATGTGTACTGTCTTCTGGTACAGAAGGAAATACCTTGGTTCGGAGTTCCTGTTGTCTGTGCAATGATTCACCTATTGAGACTTGCCAGAGACTCCACATAACATCTTTATCTATTAGAGATACCTTCAAATCTATGTGGTCTGCTGATCAAACAGTAAGTGCCAAAGCTATAAAGTGTATAGATCCAATAATTTGTATATATTAACACACCTGTGTAAGTCCCATTCGGATCAATATATAGAACAACTTGATCACGACAGAAAATACTTTTCTCCCCTCACTCCACCACCTGCCCCAAATCACTTCCTTACTCTGTGGAAAGAATTCTGACTTCTATCATTAGCTTTGCCTATTTTTGAACCTCATATAAATAATTATTCAGTATGTATGTATGTTTTTATATCTGAGTTCTTTGACCCAATAAGTTCTTTGAGATTTATCCATACTTTTGTATCTATGCTGTATATATCATTCTTCTTGATGCTGCATAATATTCAATATGAACATTTCACAATTTATTCTACTTTTGTAGAAATTTGTGTTATTTCTAGTTTTTGGCTATTGTAGCTAAAACTTCTTTTAATGTTCTTACACATGTGTTCAGCGTGTATATATTAAAGATAGAATTGTCCAATCCTTGGACAGGCACATGTTGAATTTTAGTAGATATTGCCAAACAGTTTTCTAATGTGGTTTTATAATTTTACTTTCCTACCACGACTTGACATTAATTTTATGTCACCCACTATGATATTTGTGATTTTATTGATGATTAATTGTACTGAACACATTATCATATGCTAATTGATCTTTTGAATAATCTTCTGTATGAAGTAGCTATTCAAATCTTTTGCCCAGTTCTTGAGGTTTTTTTCTCCTCTCATTGATTTGTAGATATTCTTTACAGAGTCTGGATCCAAGTGTTTTGTTGAACATGTGTACTAAATCTGTATTCTTCCAGATTGTGGTTTGCCTCTTCATCTACTTAGTGATTTTTTTGATAAGTAGAAATGATTTGTTTTAATGGCATACAGCTGAATTTCCTCTTTTATGATTAGTGCTTTTAGCTTCCTACTTAAGAAAACAACTCACCCAAAGGTAATACTGCAAATTTTCTCCTTGAAGTTTATTATTTACTTTCATGTTTAGACGTAAGATGCACCTCAAATTATCTTCAAGTGTGGTACAAAATATGGGTTGGGTTTCTTTTATTATTTTTTTTATAAAGATGTTGACTGCAATGATGAATTATTTGCCCATTGAATTACATTGGCAACTTTTTCAAAAATACTGATGAAATATGTATGATTTATTATTGTAGTCTCTATTCTCTTTTCTATTGATTTATCCCTAAACTAATACTGTCAACACAACACCATATATTAAGCCTTGCGGTCAGAAATGTAAAGCTTCCAAATTTGTTCTTTCCAACATTATTTTGATATCCAAGGGTCTTCAAATTTTCATGTAAGTCCTTGTGTAAGAATTATGTTTTTAATACTGTTTTCAACTTGAAATTTTTTCATTTTTAGTTAAACTTTTACTTTTATATAATTATAGGTTCATATGCAGGTGTAAGAAATAATACAAGGGTTATTATGTTACCCTTATTAAAATACTATGCACTCTTTACTCTTTTCCCCATTGGTAGCATCTTTCAAAACTATGATATGACATCACAATCAGCATGTTCACATTGGTTCAATCAAAGTGCATAACATTTTCATCACCACAAGAATGTCTCCTGTTGCTTTTTTCTAGCCATGTCCGCTTCCGTCCCACCCCCACTGTCATCACAAAGCTATTCTCCATTTCTATAATTTTGAGATTTCAAAATTGTCACATAAATGGAATCATACAGTATATAATCTTATGTGATTGGCCTTTTTTTTTCTTTCACACAACATAATTCCAGGGAGGCTGTTGCAGAAGTCAGTAGGGTTTTTTAAATTTTTTTATTGCTGAGCTGTGCTTTTTCTTAAAAGAAAGGCAGCCTGTCACATGCAGCACCTCATTTGGATGTGTCTGGAGTCTTGAAAGCTTGACTAGCCTACCTTCTCCTGCAAATGGACCTTGAGGGCTTGCTGAGAGCAGAGCTTGGCTACTTGTCTACCCTCAACCGAGGAACGGTCCTCCTTCAAGGTCATCTTCTTCTGGAGGGACAGAGGGGCACATGGAGTGGTGAGGGAGGAAGGGGTCACCAGTCTAGCCAGCCAGACTAGCCCAAATCAACCCTGGTGACCAAGGACATCTCCCTCATATCTGAGCTGTATCTATGGTGTGGATGTGGCACAGTTTAACCATTTACCTACTGATGAACAACTGGATTATTTCAGATTTGAGCTATCCCCCACCCCCACCCCAAAAACAAAAGCCATGTACAGGCTTTGTTTTTGTTTTGGTATGTGTGTATAAGTCCTTTTCCTGAGATTTACGCTTTGGCAGTTTGATTAATTTATCAATAGTGTTTTTGGTGTATCTCTCTGTATAGCTTTGTGGTTGTTTTTCATAGCTTAGTAGTTGTTCTTGATGTTATATATACATCATCACATTCAACTGCTGTCATTTTTAACCAGTTTGAATGAAGTATAGAAACCCTATCTCCTTTCATGTCTTTACTCTGTCCAATTTATACTATAATGATCTTCAATATTTCCCCTACATAAATTTAGAATACATCAGATAATTCCATAATTTTTGCTTGAACCATCAACCATAATTTAGAAAAGCTAAGAGGGTAAGAAAATCCTATGGATTTACTCCTAAGTTTGCTTATTATGCTATTTCTTTCTTCCTGATAATCTCAGTTTCCTTCTTTTCTAATTTTTATCTAGTTATTTCACTACTTTAGCAAAGTAGCACAGCAGAAGCAGGCTGGGTCTATAGAGTTATTTCACTACTTTAAGATGTTATTCCACTGCATTTTGGCTTCCATGATTTTTGGTAAGGAAGTCAACTAAAATCTTACTGTTCCTTTTAAAGTAATGCTTTCTTTCTTCCCCTGAGAAATTGTAAGGTTTTTTCATTTTTCCTCTTTCATTTTTCAGTAGTTTGACTAGTATATTTCTAGGAAGGTTTTCACTTTTTTGGTTGTAATTTATTTTTTTAATTTTAATTGAGTGTAACTGACACAAAATGTTCCATTGGTTTCACGTGTATCACACAGTGATCCAGCCACTCTGTATATTATGCTATACTCCCCACAAGTGTGCGAACCATCTGTCATCATACAATGTAGTACAATATCACTGACTTATTTCCAGTGAAGCTTTCTTTATATTTATCCTGCTTGAGTACTTTTGAGCTTCTTGAACCTGCATATTGATATTGCTTATCAAACTTTAAAAGTTCTTGTCATTATGTTTTCAAATAATTCATCTGCCCCAATTTTTTCTTTTTTTAAAGGGACTAGGAAATTAAGGTTTGTTAGACCTTTGGAGTATTACCTACTACTCTATTTTGCTATCTTGAGTTCTTTCCATTCTTTTTTCTTCCTCTACTTTAGTTTTGGTAATAGACATTGAACTGCATTTGACTTCACCCATTCTGGCTTCACTTGTATTCTGTCTTCTATAAAATATATCTAATAAGTTATTCAGATCAGTTTTTAAGAGAAGATTTAGAATTTGCACTTGATTTTTTAATATATTCTTATTTTCTGACATTTATTTAACAGTGTGTGGGTTTTTTTCATTCCATGCATATACTGTAACTTAGTGGATCTTTTTTTGACAATTAGATTATGGATTATGTCCATTTTATTTGCTATGATGTGTTATGGGGCAATAAATATATGTGCGATCTCACTCTCTCTCTCTCTCACACACACAGTTTTTTAAATTAAAATCTTAGATATATTCCTAGGAGTGGAATGATTGAGTCAAAGGACATTTATTTTCTTGTTTAGAGACAAATAAAAGCAAGAAAAACAGATATTTCAAAGCCTAACTTGGTCAAGAATCCCTCAGCGGGAAAGGCGGCCTACTCTGCCGTTTAGACTTTGTAAGCTGAGTTCATCCTCCCCTTTAATTGTCCCACTTGATGGATTCTTCTACCGCACTTGCTCTTGAGAAGCATCTTCCTCAAACCACTGACTCAAACTGGGAATAACATCCTCCCTGTGTATTATTCTTACCATTACTCGGTAAGTGGAAAATGAGAAAACAGCAAAGAAAAATAGAGGCTCCTCAAACTTGAATTCAATCACATGGTGGACATGGAGAGCTATAAATGTAAGGAAGACAGTTTCACTCTAGCTGCCAGACGACAGCCCCCAGCTGTTGGCCTCTTCCAGGCGACTCTGCTGCAGTAATGCCTCATCCTAGTGCATGTGCTTCTGGTGCTGCTTACAACCAACCACAACTGTAGTGGGGATACAAAGACCCACCATCATGGCGGAACCGGTAGGCCATGTGTGTTTCAGAGCTGCCTGTGGGGTTGAGTGAGCCTATGCTGCACTGGCAGGGTAGGTTTCCTGCCTCGATGTCCCTCTACAGGTGTTGATCCCAATTAAATACCCTGCTGCCAAACTCCGTCTTAGAGTCCACTTCTGTAGATCCACTCTTAGATAAACTGACTAAACAAGATGTAGACCCTTGATCCTTCCATACTTATCTCCCCCTCCCCCCCATCTATCTATCTTTAAAAGGAATCTCTACAGGCAACATGGAGCTTGAACTCACAACCCTGAGATCAAAAGTCTCATGCTTTATCAACTGAGCCAGCCAGGTGCCCCCAAAATTACCAACCTTGAGACCTTGTCTCATCTTACCCTCTGCTTTGATCTAACTGCCCTTGAATCTCAAAGGGTTTGATGCACTTCAGACACACCTTGTCTTAGTGTCTTACCTTCTGGGTTTTTGGAGTTTTCCAAATGGCAGCTCCTTTATATACGCTACCCTTAGTTTTTCTTCATGATACTCAGTTGCCACAACACAACAGATATTCCAAGTCCTCAATGCCTTAGAATGATATTTATTTTATACTTACACAAAAGCAGACTTAGGCAAGGCAGCCCTTGCTCATTTTGTAGTTGTGCCTTAAGGAACACAAGTTCTCCTAGTGAATCACAGCAGGGAAATGGATGGATGACACATATCCACTTATAATTACTATAGCTTAGAAATGACACACATCACTTCTGCTCACTTTTTTAGGCCAGAAACAACCATATGTATTCATTCTAATTTCAAGGAAGCCTAGTAAATATAGGAAATTAAATGGATATTTTATAATCTCTCTCTGTAACTTCCAAACATCTGACAGAACTGGTTTTTACTGACATACTGGCACTGACTGTACACATGCCTTTCCCACGTCATGCTCACTGGTAACACAGTGGTTGCTTGAAATTGGCCCTAGCAGGAGTATTTATACCACAACACTGGCAAACACTATAAATAAGGCCCTCTTTCCCCAAGAAAGCTTTTTGTTAAACATTTATCATTTCTTCATGCATAATAATTTTTCAAGTTTATTTATTTTGAGAGAGCATGTGAACAGGATAGGGGCAGAGAGAGGGGGTGAGAGAGAGAATCCCAAGCAGGCTCCAAGCTATCAGCACAGAGCCTGACATGAGGCTCAGACTCATTAACCATGAGATCATGACTTGAGCCGAAATCGAGATTTGGATGCTCAACCAACCGAGCCACCCAAGTGCCACTACAATAATATTTTCAAAACTCAATGCAATGTCATGATTTTTCTTTCAATTTTAGAGTTTTCTCTATGAATTACTCTTTTTCCTTATGTAACAGATGTCAAAAGGAAGACTCGTCACCTGGACCTCATCTGTTACACAGAAGACAATTTATCATGTATTATTTAGCATAGCGTCATAGAATTTAAGTACACATGGTAGATGTTCTTTTATTTTGCACAGTTGCAGCAAATTTTCTATACAAATAGTTCCCAGTACATTGTGAGCTAAATTCACTTGTACTAAAATTATAATTTTTCTTCATATATAAGATTGTTTTTGTTTTTTAAGACCCATGTAATAGCATGATCGCAGTAATGAAAACATACTGCAATGACTGTATATTCTTCTATAGATTTAAGATGGAAATATATATTTTTAAATGTTTATTTATTTTGGGGAGAAACAGAGAGAGAGAGAGACAGAGAGTATAAGTGGGGGCAGAGAGAGAAGGAGACACAGAATCCAAAGCCGGCTTTAGGCTCTGAGCTGTCAGTGCAGAATCCAACGTGGGACTCCAGGCTTGAACTCTCTAACTGTGAGATCATGACCTGAGCTGAAGTTGGACGCTTAACCAAGTGAGCCATCCAGGTGCTCCAAGATGGAAATATATTGAATAGAGAGTGCTGTGACATCCATCTTGGACACATGCATAGGTACTCGCTGTTTATCCAATGAGTGGCTACTGATCTATTGGCAGTCCAAAGGGATGCCTTAAAGTGCATGAAAGTCCTGGGATATTCTGAGCCTTGACTTCTTGCTTGATTAAAGAGCTTTCTTTGCTTATATACAAGTGATTACCATAAAGAACAAGACAGGCAGCCAGTTCATCTTTTCTAGACCTACTTCAACAGTCTGGGTAAAGACGGTCCTAACTGCTTTGGTGGATTCAGGCTGTTCTAGGCACCACCTTATGTGTGAGGAGTCTCTATGAGCTGATAGGAAGTGTGCAACCTTGGTCACAGATATCAGTAAAAGTAATCTTATCGTCACTATAAATCTCTAATTTTTTAAGACCTAGTCAAAGATGAAACAATGAGGACTGTGATACAGAAGCCAATTCATATGCTGTGTTTAATTTATAAAATGTATCCTGGGAATATGTATTATCATATACATCATTTTGTCCTTCCTAATGATCCCCTGTTCATTATTATGTAAAAGACACTCAACATTTTTGTTAAATGAATGAGTGTCAGATTCAATGAAAAATACATCCATCGAGGCCAAAATAGGAGATCTTTTGTTTTTGCAAAGTTGTGACTTTTGCTTTAAAGAAAATGTTTACTGTTAAACGTTAATGGTTTGATAATAACTATTTGAAAAACTGTAACAATGCAATGAATTAGTTATGAATATATTGTTTTCTAAGTATAAATTGGAATTGGTTTCTTAGACTATATCACAAATATATGAAAAAATTATAACAAATGCATTTTGTAGTTTGTATCTGTTTTGTGGTTATAGTTTGGAGAAATCTAAAGAAAAAGTTGTATTAATTAAAAGAAGAAGAGCTGCTTAAAGTAACTTTGAAGTTTCAATGTATGGCAGACCTTTGAAGTTTTTAAGCTAGAAATCTGAGAGAAGCATCAGTTAACATGGAGTAGGGTCTCCTTATAGGCAACAACTTACATGATATCCTTACATGATCAAGTGAGGGAGGATTCTACATAACAGTGCACTGAATATCTGATGTTAAATTTAGCTGCAAAAACAATTGTCTAGAGTTCAGAATTGGTTAAGAAACATTAGGAATATATCATTCATTTTAGACAATGTTAGAAACAATCAGCATGATTAAGATCTGTCTAATCTCTAAATTAGAAAGTTAATAATTAAATTTATAAAACCTATTTCTACTGATTACCAACACTTGTCCCTTATATATCACAATCTTACTTCCCAAATTATCTTTCCTTCAATTGTGGTTATTTTTTACTTATAATTATTAAATCACTTATTTCACATTTTGGTTACCATTATGTTGATATTATTTTTTTAAAAATTGACCAAAACTCAAGGTCAAGATATCACAGAAGATCAAGTCACTACAGCAATGAGAGAGAGAAGAAAATATGAAAGCATTTGATGGTTGAACAACAGCTCAGTTTGTTAACTGATGCAATTAAAGTACATCAGTTCATGAAAATAAAAAATAGCAAAAACACTTCCTTCCTGATGGGTGTTGCCATTGAATATAGAAATCTCTGAAAAGTGTTTCTTGAGCTAAGGAGTTTTACTATATATCTTTTTCTCTGCAGTAGTTTGGGAAAATCCAGCCACATTGGTATTCATCTTATTCTACTCTGGGAACCGAAAAATATTTCCTAAAAGACAGATGCTATCATAGTAGGATATATATTAACACTCATGAGTAAACTGGGAGAATATAAGTCAGACATAATTCTAAGTCATCCGTAACTATTTCACTGTTTCAATTTGTTTGTTTTTACATTTTTTTAATGTTTATTTATTTTTGAGAGAGAGAGAGAGAGAGACTACAAGTGGGGGAGGGGCAGAGAGAGAGGGAGACACAGAATCTGAAGCGGGCTCCAGGCTCTGAGCTGTCAGCATAGAGCCCAACGGGAAGCTCAAACCCACAAACTGTGAGATCATGACCTGAACCGAAGTCAGTCGCTTAACCAACTGAGCAACTCAGGCACCGTCACTGTTTCATTTTGGAAGGCAATAAAATTTTGCTTATCAACACTATCACTAGGGCTTTTGTTTTTAAGCTAATTGTCAGTCACTCAGTGATAACAAAGGATTAGTAGCAAATTTTATGTTGAAAATTCTGCTGGTGGAAGTATCCATAGCTACATTTTTCTATCCTTAGCCTTCCATCTTTGCACATTAATACCTTCATCTAGCTATGTGAAGTTCTTTCATCTCCATGGCTGAGTTCAGAGAGCCACAGACTGGACAAGGAGTCTCAAATTTTCTTTCCTCCTATTCATTTTCATATAAGTGTCTGTTCTGGCCTCCATGCCTAATCATACTGTTGGAGATAATGTAGTGAGTGATGTCAAATGGACCAGGATGTCCATGTTCCATCCATCAGGTCGTGACCTGAGCTGATATCAAGTCAGTTGCTCAACTGACTGAGCCACCCAGGGAGCTCTGGTAAAGATCATTTGTTTTTCTTTGGAGGAAATATATATGGGAATAGATTCTCATCAAATGCAAATAGATTTCTGAACATATCAAAGGCTATAACCTGAGGAAAATACCACAATTTATCGGACATAACACTTGGATGTATAATAGTTCTGCTAATTCAAAGTTCTTATCCTCAAGGTGGTTTATAAGATCTGTGTCTCCCTGATAGCTAATAAAATAGACCCTGTGCTGCCATCTCTGAGGGGAGTAAATCCTTTCAAGGAAATGACTATTTTCATCCACTAAAGAAGATTGAGATGTAAAGCAGTGAGATTATCATAAAGACACTGGTATTGACTTAGCATTTATTGTGTTTCAGGACCTCAGATATATACATCACACACATTATTTTAATATGTTATTTCCATGTCATAGATGTAGATTATGAAGTCAGAGAAATAATTGTCCATTCTGTCAACCACCAGCACCAAGAATAGTACAGAAGGTAAATCCTTTGCTCTAACTACTGAAGATCTACTCATTTTCAAAAGTTTGTTAGAAATTTTTGAACTGAGTAATATCTCAGAATGGCCTCACCTGCTTTCCTCAATCCTTACCAACTCTTACTGCTTTTGTAATCCTTCCAGAACTCCCATTCATATTTCCCTGAATATGACTCATAGCCTCAGAAAAGAGTAACTTCTCTGTCTCCTACTGTACAATTCTTCAGATTTTAGTCTATATGAATCTAATCTCAAAAATATGTTCAAAACGTTTTTATTATTTTATCATTCTAGGATTGTTGTTCCAGTTCTGTTCCATTGGGCAAGTCATAGCAGAAGGTGTTGACATTCTTTTCCATTTATCTTACACATTTACATCCACATAAGGCATAAACATGATTATGCAAGAAATGCAAATTACTTCTTTCAAATAGGTTTTATAAGCAGTAAGCAAAGCAGGAAAATCAGGTGACCTGTTGGTTGTGATAGATGAATCAGAGACAGAATTACTGTGACACGCTAGCACATTATCTTCTTGAAATTATTGGGGAATGATAATCAAAGGAGATACTATATATTTTACAATTCATTGTTAAAAATTTGAGAGTTAATGTCTTTATTAATAGTAGGTGCATCTTTGAGGCAGCTGGTAGACAGAATAATGCATGCCCCACCAAGATGTCGACATCCTAATTCCAGGAATTTAGTTGAAGATCTTGAAACGCAGAGATTATCATGGATCATTCACAGAGGCCACAATAATCACAAGAGTCCTTGTAAGAGGGAAGCAGGAGGTCAGAGTGGAAAGTACATGCTATTCTGAAAGTGGAACCAAAGAATGTGGGCAGACTGGAAAATTTAACGAACAAGGAAACAAATTGTCCCCTGAAACCTTCAAAAAAAAAACAACAACTCTGCAGACCCATTTTAGAGTTAAGACTTTTAGACAGGTCAGTTTGATAAATCTGTGTTGTTTTAAGCCACTACGTTTGTGGTAATAGGCTTCAGCAGGAATAATAAGGTAATATAGGAATTGTCATGCTTTATTTTCAGTGTATTATAAAAATAAATCAATTTCTAACTTCTGTGGGCTCCCAATACAAATTCAGAGAAATTGGCAATTTCTGGTTTTTATTTAATCATATAAACAGTTTGGAAGTCAACAGTCTTGTATTCACACAAGGAAAAATCTCAACACACTGAAAATAAAAAATTCTTCATTATCAAAGGAGAAATGAGTAAGTTGCATTTCCTTAAAATGTAAAAGCTGTGCTCTGTGAAAGACGCTGTTAAAAATATTAAAAGCCAAGCTAAAGACTGGAGAAAACCTTTGCACATATAAGAAAAATGACTTGATTCCACAATATACAAAGAACTCAAAACTCAACAAGAAAATAAACAACCCAATTTAAAAATGGACCAAAACCCTAACAGACATCTTTTCAATGAAGATATACAGATACCAAACAATCACATGAAAAGACACTCTATATAATGTTGTCAGGGAAATGCAAATTAAAACAATAAAATATCATTATATGCCTATTAGAAGCACTAAAATCCAGAACATTGACACTATCAAACACTGATTAAGATGTGGAGAAATAGGAACCTTCATCTATTGCTGGACACAGCCACTTTGGAAGGCAGTTTGATAATTTATTACAAAACTAGACATTCTTTCACTATGTGATCTACCAAATTGCACTACCTGGTATTTACCCAAAGGATCTGAAAACTTATATCTACACAAATGCCTGCACACAGATGTTTAAAGCAGTTTTATAACTACCTAAACTAGAGAGCAACTAAGATGCCCCACAGTAGGCAAATGGATAAATAAGCTGTGGTATATCCAGACTTAGGAATAGTATTCTGCACTAAAAAGAAATGAACTATTAAGCAAAGATAAAACATAAGAGAAACTTCAGTGCATATTACTAGTGAAAGAAGTCAATATGAAAAAATCCACATACTGAATGTTTTCATCTGTAGGACACTCTGAAAGTCAAAACTCTGGAAGCAGTTATAAGATCAGTAGTTGCAAAGGATTAGCAGAGAGACGGGTGAAGGGGTAGAGCACATATGATTTTTAGGGCAGTGAAATGTCTGTATGATATTGTACTGGGAGATATACATAATTACACACTTGTCCAAACACACACAGGCTGTGTGTTCACTGTGAATTAACCCTAATGTAAATGATGCGCTTTGTGGGATAACGATGTGCCAGTGTAGGTTTATCAGGAATAACAAACGTACCACGGAAGTGGGGGATATGATGCATGTGTGAAGGCAGAAGTATACAGGATATCACTATACCTTCCACTCAATTTTGCTGTGAATATGAAATTGCTCTAAAAATAAAGTTTATTAGGGAGGAGCCAAGATGGCGGAGAGGAAGGGAACTCTGTAAACTTCATCTGCCACATCTATCGAACCAAGGAGGACATTACTCTCATCTGCAAAAGCGGAAGGAGAAAATACAGACTCCAGAAAGAAGACAATCTCAAAGATACCTGAGTGAGTGAGTGTGAACTGGGGAAATCGGAAAACGGGCTATTCTGAGACAGGCAGAGGAGGCGGGAGCCCCAGCCCAACATGGGACAAACGCGCGCGGAGCCCGAGAGACAAAGGGAAGGGACAGAGTGATTGAACACGCTCGTAGTACTGTCTCTGGGGAAGAGGTAAAGAACGCTTGGCCACGCTTGGAGAGAGAAACTCACTCCATATATAACTGCTGGGTAGCCCAAATCCCGAACCCAGGTGGTGCAAGGGAAAGAGCAGCTTCCAGCCCTGCGCCATCTTGGCGGGGAGTCAGCAGCCCCGGCAGCAGCAGTGTCAGGGGTCTCACTTTGACCTCGGTTTTGGGAGTGGGAGCACGTACCTCATTTCCACGGCGCATCTTGCCCCCAGCATTGGCCACGCGAATCCCGAATCCTGGGTGCCAACAGGGAAAAAATAGCCCGCACTTCTGTGCGATCCCGGCAGGGAGTTGGCGGCGGTGGAGACCTGGGCATGCGCTCAGGCTACAGGAGCTTCCAGCTCATTTCCGGCAGCGCCCCTGCCTCGGGCAACAGTTGCGCACTCATTCCTCCCTGAACAACGCGATCGTGATCCTGGCTGGAGATTGGGTCTGTGACGGTGCCCACTTCACCTCCTGATGCACATCTCACCTCAGGCAGGGGCAGCCAAAATCCCTGCCTGAGCCAAGACAAACTGATTACTCCCCCTAAGAAGCCAGCCACCAAACAAATACATCTCATCTGTGGTAGCATAAACATGCATGGACTGGAACTTTGAACCCAGGTGGGCCTGGAAAATACAACTCGGCTCAACCATGGCACAAGGAGATCAGATCCATTAGAGTGGCCTACAGTGCTTAGTTTAGCTGAGTTTGGCAGGCCGCCATTCTAATCTCTGCAGACACCAAGGTGGAGCCTCTGAAAGCAGCTTCCTAGACCCACCACACCAAACCACGCCTATCCACAAGAGGGAGCTGCTGGTTTTTTTTTAAATAAAATTTGTTTTTTCTTTTTTTCTTCACATTTTTCATACTTATTTTTGTTATTATTACCATTTATTTTTACTTAATTCTTTTAAACTTTTACTCCTTATTTTCCTTTCTCCTTTCTCCCTTTCTTTTTCGCCTTCTTGTAATCCAGATATATTCTCCTGTATCCCATCCTTACCTCTCCGCTCAACTGGTCATACACGTTTAGACTGTCCACTGTCCTTTGTTGTCACCAACCCCCTGTTATTCTTTTTTTTCTTTCTTTTCTCTTCTTCTTTTCATCTCCTTCCTTTCCATTTTCTTTCTTTACTTTCCCCCTTTTAATGTGTTTCTTTGTTTGATTTGTCTCTGTGTCTGTGTGCTTCTGTTCCCTCTGTGTTTGTCTGTCTGCTTTCCTTCTTAGGACTACACCAAGAAACAAGCCAAAGTGTGCATGATGGTAAGTCCCAAATATTGCTGAGTAGGGAAATAAAATATTCACAGGCACAACAAGAGAAACTGAGAGACACCATTAAAAGAATATTTTCTGAAACAACAGGCCCTTGTCAGTCAATAAGCCTCCTTTAACAGAGAAATATTAACAGGTGCACAGAGCACAACGAGCTTTCTAAAGGTGACAAGAGACAGAAAACTAGCAAAAATGACAAAACGAAGGAACTCTCCCCTGAAGAACCTCACGGGGGAAGTCACAGAAACATAACTGCTCAAGGCAGATCTAGACAACATGCCAGATCAAGAATTTAAAAAGCTTGTCATAAAATTAATCTCTGGAGTTGAGAAAAGCATCAAAGAATCAACTGAGACAATAACTAGGTGCTTTGAAAATAGGTGTGATGAGTTAAAAAAAGGCTATAGATGAGGTGAATAACAAACAGGAGGCAGCCACCTCAAGGACTGACGAGCCAGAGAAAAGAATAGGTGAATTAGAAGAATTAGTCATAGCAAAAGAGAGCGCTGAAAAAAAGAGAGAGAAATTAATCCAGGAGAAGGAAAGGAGAATTCAAGACCTGAGAGATACAATCAAACGGAACAACATCTGTCTCATAGAAATTCCCGAAGAGGAAGACAGAGAGAAAGGACCTGAAGGGATACTAGACAAAATTATAACTGAAAATTTCCCAAATCTGGGAAAAGAAATAGACATTCAAATTCAAGAGGCACAAAGAACCCCCTTAAGACGTAATTTGAATCGGCCTTTGGCACGACATATTATAGTGAAACTGGCAAAATATAAAGATAAAGAGAGAATTCTGAAAGCAGCTAGGGAGAAAAGGGCCCTCACATACAAAAGGAAACCTATCAGAGTGGTAACTGACCTATCTAATGAAACTTGGCTGCCAGGAAGGAATGGCAGGAAATCTTCAATGTGATAAACAGGAAAAACATGCAGCCAAGAATCCTTTATCCAGAAAGCCTGTCATTCAAAATAGGAGAGATAAAGGTATTCCCAAATAAACAAAACTTGAGAGAATTCATGACCACCAAACCAGCCCTACAGGAAATCCTAAGAGGGACTCTATGAGGGAAAGATTGCAAAGAATACAAGGTGCCAGAGACACCACTATAAACATGAATTCTAGGGAGAACACAATGACTCTAAACCCACATTTTTCGATAATAACATTGAATGTCAATGGACTGAATGCTCCAACCAAACGACACTATTCCAAAAAATAGAAATAGAAGGAAAACTTCAAAACTCATTCTACGAAGCCAGCATCACCTTGATACCCAAACCAGAGAGAGACCCAGCCAAAAAAGAGAACTACAGACCAATATTCTTAATGAATACAGATCCAAAATACTCAACAAGATACTAGCAAATCGAATTCAACAGCATATAAAAAGATTTATCCATCATGATCAAGTGGGATTCATTCCTGGGTTACAGGGCTGGTTCAATATCTGCATATCCATCAATGTGATCCATCACATTAACAAAAGAAAGGATAAAAACCATATGATCCTGTCGATAGATGCAGAAAAAGCATTTGACAAAATACAGCACCCGTTCTTAATAAAAACCCTTGAGAAAGTTGGAATAGAAGGAACTTACCTAAACATTATAAGAGCAGTTTATGAAAAGCCCACAGCTAATATCATTCTCAATGGGGAAAAACTGAGAGCTTTCCCCCTGAGATCAGGAACACGACAGGGGTGTCCACTCTCACCACTGCTGTTTAACATAGTGCTGGAAGTCCTAGCATCAGCAATCAGACAACAAAAGGAAATAAAAGGCATCAGAATTGGCAAAGAAAAGTCAAACTTTCACTTTCTGCAGATGACATGATACTCTACATGGAAAACCCAATCAACTCCACCAGAAGCCTTCTAGAGCTGATCAATGAATTCAGTAAAGTTGCAGGGTACAAAATCAATGTACAGAAATCAGTTGCATTCCTATACACCAATAATGAAGCAGTGGAAAGAGAAATCAAGAAACTGATCCCATTCACGATTGCACGAAAAACCATCAAATTCCTAGGAGTAAACCTAACCAAGGATGTAAAAGATCTATATGATGAAAACTATAGAAAACTTATGAAAGAGATTGAAGAAGACACCAAGAAATGGAAAAACATTCCCTGTTTATGGATCGGAAGAATAAACATTGTGAAAATGTCATTACTACCCAAAGCAATCTACACATTCAATGCAATCCCCATCAAAATTGCACCAACATT
>PJEM01017981.1:0-20127 GCA_004023845.1 Helogale parvula
GCTCTGTCTCTCAAAAATAAATAAAAAACATAAAAAAAAAAAAGCATTTCCATTGCTCTGCCACCTACATTCGCTGGCAAATCCCTGGGCTGATCAAAGCCGCTCCCAGAGTCTGACCCTCAACCTGGCTGGGCTGCCTGAAAACTAAGGGACGGAAGCAATGTGTGCTGAACTCCGACCCCACGACAGACACCGCCCACAGCTCTTCGTTAGGATGGACAGATTTACGCTTCTTGACAGCCCTACAAGGTACGTTATTAGATCATCCATTTTGCAGGTGAGCATCCAGAGGCCCAGGGAGGGTGAAGGAACCCGTCCAAGGTCACCCAGTAGCGTGTTGGTGCTAGGACTCAACTGTGGCCACGTAACCCCAGAGCCAATGCCTCCTCACAGAGACCAGTCTGCCAAGGGGCCTTCAGCGGACACGGTGCCCCGCCCCACTGGGCCTAGAGCACAGGGGACAGGGTGCCCGGCCCCACTGGGCCTGGAGCACAGACACCTGCCAGGTGTCTTGTACATCATGCTGTGGGCACCCGCCCGCAGAGCTTCCGCCTCTGCAGGTCTGGAGACCGTCTGCGAATGAGCTTCCCTCATCAGGCCCCAGGTGGCGTGGGCGCTGGGGTCAGGAGGCTATGCCTGGAGGAGCACCGCGCTCGATTCTCAGAAACACTGACCCTGGGCAGGACCCACAGTGGGGGACCGTCTCATAAGAAGGAGTAGGACCTGGGGCGTGTGGAGGGCTCAGTCGGTTAAGCATCCTGGCCCTTGATTTCGGCTCAGGTTAGATCTTGCAGGGTTCAAGCCCTGTGTCTGGGCTGTTGGCTGATAGCACGGACCTGCTTGGGATTCTGTCTCCCTCTCTCTCAGCCCCTCCCCCACTTGTTCTCTCTCTTTCTCAATAAATAAATTAATTAATTAAAAAAAAAGAGGGAGTAGGACTTAGTCTGCTGCCCCTCCGGGGACTCCATGAGATCTGTGGGGCCCCCGCTGCTGGTGTAGGAGCCCCACGCAGGCCACCCACCATCACCAGTCACCCCACTGCACCTGTCCCAACACTGCCTCTGGCCCCTCAACAGTCAAAATGGAGCCGGAAGACAAACACAACGGCACTGTGGTGAAGAAATGCTGGCGAACACAAGGGGAGGCGGGAATGACATTCACTGAATGTCTTCTCATTCTGGACCCAGAAGTGCCATCTTATTCAAGCCTGACACTGTGAGGTAGGTCTCATAACTCCACTTGCCAGATACGGGAAATGAGGCCCCAGGTTGGACCACTTGGCATCATGTGTGCAGTGATGAGGCGGTTAAAGTGGGACTCAAACCTGGGTCAGTCTGGCCTCACAGCGCCCAAGCTCCCTCTACTCAGCCTGTGTCCCTGTGACCATCCGGACGGGGAATGCCTGTCACACGTCACCTGTGACCATCTGGATGGGGGATGCCCATGTCACACATCACCTGTGACCATCTGGACAGGGCACACCCATGTCACACGTCACCTGTGACCATCTGGACACGGGACATCCATCTCAGACGTCACCTGTGACCATGTGGACGGGGGACGCCTGTCTCAGACATCACCAGCCCCGAGCAGGCTGCAGAGAGAGGCCTGGGACCCCGGTGGTATTTCTACCAGGAAGGGAACATTGCACACACAGCGTCTCAAGCCATGGGGCAGACACTGGTCTGTGTGGGGTTTCCCAACCAGAAATGAAGGTCCAGAGGGTCCACAGCTTTTCCTCAGCCCAGAGCGAAAGAAATGGCAGCGCGACTGCCAGCCAAGTGGCCCCAGCCCATCCGAAGGGCCCACGGATGCCTCTGCTGGCAGCCAGGTGCCACCCATGAGTCACGGCAAGCAGCCCCCCCCCCCCCCCCCCCCCCCCCCCCCCCCCCCCCCCCCCCCCCCCGTGGAGAGCGCGCGGCGGGCTTTTCACAAAGAGTGCGGCGAGTTTTCTTTGGCACGAGATCCAGGTTTCCTGCCCTGTTCCAATGACCTCACGAGGGAAGCACCCTTGGATCCTCCCCAGTGCCACCCGCCTGGTCTCACAGCTCAGGCTTTCTGCTTCTCTGGGGAGAGTGCTGGTGTCTTGTCTTCTCGGCCCCCTTCCCTCCTCCATCTATGGCTCAGGCCACTGCCCTCCCCTGTATTTGAAGACACGGGCAGTCCTTTCAGCTGGAACCTTCTAGATGAAGGCATGCAGAGGAGGGAGGCCCCTCTGTTGTGAGCACAACTCGGCACCTCCTCAGAGTCCTCCTGAGAAATGACACGCAGGAGAATTGGGTCTGATTCTTACAACGGGCACTAAAAAGTGACAGGAGAACCATGTGCACCATGAACCCAGAGCTCCTGCTTCAGGCCCAAGCTCTTCCAAGGGCTTCGGAGAAGGGGCTTCCCTAACCAGAAATTCTAGCTCCACCCGCGGCGGATGTCACCCAGCGCCACTATCCCACCAATGCCCTTGTAACCCAGACCCTTCCGGAGCCATTGGTCATGTCCTAGAGTTTCAAGTGGACACTGAAGGTGGCCACGGAGCCCATGCTGGGGTAGAGAGACCCTCCTTCATGAGCAAGAGCAGGGGGAGGAGCAGTGCCCAGCTGTGGGACCTCGGCCCAGTCACTTGCCTGCGCTGAGCCCGATTTCTGCACGGGCACGTGGGGACCACAGCGCTTGCCATCCAGCTTTGCGAGAGCCCCCCAGACTCCCTCTGGGGAGCCATCTCTTCCTCACCATCAGCCCAGGAATGGGGGGCGGGGGAGGACTGCCTTAAGAGGTGGGGCACGTGACCCAGGCAAGGGCCTTTGCCGAGGGAGATGGCTCGTTCCTGAGGCTTGGCAGCCACGTTGCCACCCTGAGGAGACATGCTGTCTGAGCCATGGACCAAAAAGAGAAGCTGACAGATGGAGAGACACTGTAACAACTTTCTACGGCCCAAATAACACACCGCAGCTCATGCCAGCCCTAGGTTTTTGTGCCTCCCCCTCACCCATTTACAAAATAATTTATTTTTCCATCCAAGCCAGTTTTTATCACCTGCCACGAAATAAATCAAAACATGTACAAAACCCGACTCCATGTTCTGGAAGCAAACTAAGTCAAAGCCCTGGAGAGGGCCTGGCAGAGGGTGGGCTGGCCTGGAGTCCCCCAGGCCCACGCGCTAAGCTCTGGGGCCCAGCTCCCTGGAGTTGGCAGGAGACTCGGCCCTGATGGCTCCGGGCACCAGAGGGGCTGGGGGTGCTGGCCAGAGGGCTCCGGGGGAACATGCATCAGCGCCCACACTGGGATGGAGTCCTCTGGCTAGCTGGATCCCACAGAGGAAGGACCTCCATCTGAAGCAGCCTCAGAGCCGACCGAATTTCACCAGCCCCTTGGGTTGTAAAGGTGACCCGTGTCCATCTGATGCTGGGCAGGCATGCCCAGGCCTGCTGGACCTTGAATCCTGTCCTTGTCCATCATCACCCAGGACCTTGGAAGTCCTGCTGGATGTCAGAGGACCAAGAGAGCCTTTGTTTTTAACGAGCGCCGGAAACTGTTGCAGGAACTTTACAGACGGTACCTCACTCAGTCCGGAACGTCCGCCCTGAATAGGGACAAGGGCTTCCAAACACATCCACAAAGTACTTGCCCCTCCTCCCCTCAAACTATGAGGCCTCAGTCCCCACCCAGCCTTTGAAAGTGGGCCAGCCTTATTGACTCACTTCCCAAACACAGAATGTGGCAGAAGTGACTGATTCTGTGGGACTTCTGTGAGACGGTCACCAGGGGCCTGGGTCCTCGGGGGAAAGCCAGCCGCCATGCTGTAAGGACACTCTGACGCCCTGCTGGAGGAGCCCTGGTGAGAAGACGCGAGGTCTCCGGCCAACTGCCACCACCAAGCCGCCAGCCACGTGAGAAGCCGCCTTAGAAGCAAGGCCTCCAGCCCCATAGCCCCAGCCGAGCTTGGACAGCTGAGCCCGAATCAAATCCGGATGGCGTGGTCGGCAGAGACCCTGAGCTGGAAGCACCCCGAATCCCTGGCCTGCTGTGAAGGATAATCACCGCTGCCTGCAGCTGCCGCACCGCAATGAATGCGTAGGCATCGTCAGGGCTGCTGTGCCGAGACCGGGACTCAGCGGGGAAGGGGTAGACTGAGGCCCGCCGCGCATGGCTGCAAGGCCAGAGTCTGCCCTCGTGCCCACTCCAGGGGCCTGCAGAGTGACCGAGACTTCCTTGTATTTGGGCCACAGGGAGGGTGACCATGCACCCCATGTGACAGTCCCGGTGTCCGCCTGTTTTCCTGGGCTAATTGACAATGCTCCCAGGAAGTCCCCGAGGGTCCCAGTTTGACAGACTCCATGGTCACCGTGGGAGTCGGGAGCCCAGCTCTCATGCTCCGGCCTCAGGGTCCCTCTTGGAGGACACTCTGCAGCCATAATGACTCTGTTTGGCGTCCGGGTCCCCTCCCTCCCATCTGACCCACGCTCGGGGCTCATCGCAGACGCCAGGGCAGAGCCGGAAGCCGGACCTGGCGCGGCGGGACCCCTGCCAGGGCCACGAGCCATGTCAGATGGCCACTGTACGGACCCATGATGCTGCGGGTGGCCTGTGCCAGCGATGGGTACAGCGGTGCCGCAAAGAGTCAGCGAGGGCCCCATGAGCTGCCGAGGCCGGTGGGAGCACCGAGGCCGGGTGGCCGGGATGGCATGGCTGCCCGCCCAGCCCCTGCCATGCCCGTGCTGCCACCCTTCTCCTCTCGCTAGGAATTCTGGTCAGTTCTTCTTTGACCACTGCCATGGAGAGGTAGAGCGATGCCCGCCGAGGAAAGCAGAGAGCGAGAGAGGGACAGGACACAGGACAGAGAGGCAGAGCGTCCCCCACGAGGCTCCGCGGGGGAGGTCGCCATGGGGCCCACTGCCTCGAGTGAAGGGAAACGGGCTGGGGGCCACGGATGTGCACGAGAAACCGGGCATTCACCCAGCCCCCTGCATTCGTGTCCCCGGGGACCGAGGGACGGACTTCTGAACACAGAAAAGCATACCAACCCAAGAAGGGTGACACAAAATGGCCATCAGTTCTATTTACTGTCCCCAAACCTTCAAAGCGCTCGAGGGTACCTCCGGTAGAAAGAAACAGGACAAGAATACAAAATACTGGGAAACAAGGGAGGCGTTTCACAAAGTCCTTCAAGGAGCTGGTGCCCCTCAGCAGGAGGCGGGTCCCGGGAGACTGTCCTTAACCCCGTGTCTGTCATGTCACTGACGCACGCGGAACTCTTCATTTGAGTTGCACTGACCTCTGTTACAATGTTTAAAATGTTTTCAGCATCAGTCCTTTTGTAAACAGAAGGAGTTTGTGGTTAAAGTAATCAATTCCTTATTTACCTTTCCTAAAGTCTGGGTTTGGTTTGTTTAGCTCAAAATAAGGGTTCTTGCACAGTATCGCTTCGGCGTCCTCACGTTACAGTTGGCTTCCCATTTACATGGCTCCTTCATTAACATCCGGCGTCAAGCACAGTGATCATTAAGGATCAGGGTCCAGACTCAAAGTCCACTCGTCTCCGGCCCAAACACAAAGTCCTACCTGTTTACCTCTACTTAGAATGCCGACTCTCTTCCCTTTGGGCTCATGGAAAATCTCAGGAAGTGGATGCTGCCCAGGAGGAGAGTTGACCTATGCTTTTGTTCAAATGGCAGGAGGCATTGAGGGGTTGAGTTCAGGTTGTGGGAGGCTGGGTTGGGACTGGGGTCAGAAATGGGGTTAGCATATGCCCGGACGCCCCGTGCCATTTGCTTCCGGCCCAGCTCTTGATTTCAGCTCTGGTACAGCAGACGGTGCCGTGGGCACACGCTCACCGTGCCCTTGCCAGGGCAGGTCGATCCGTCCTCTGGAGGTGGCCCTCAAACTGGGAGCAGGAGCTGGTAAGTGAACGCCCAGTCTCCTGCCCTCTAACAGAGGTTCCTAGTGACCTTCTAGACACCTCTCAAAGGGGCAGGCACCACCAGCAGTGACCTGAAAACACACACGCTCATATGGGCTCTTCTTCCCTCCTTCCCGTTCCCTGGGACCCTGCTCCAATCAGCCACCCGCACCCATATCCTCAGTTTCAGGCCTGGCAAATGGCAGACACCATCTGCCTGGGGTAGTGGATCTTAGGGAAAGCAATGGTCTGAAAAACAGCACTTTGTGGAAACGTTCAATCAAAAAGCCCAACAGTCCAACTGAAGATGAGAGGAAGACTTCCAGAGGGAGTTCGTGGGAAGAGTCAGCCCGACAGCCTAAAGGGCTTGCGGACAAGGTACGAAAGGACACTGGCCAGTACGTGAGCAGGGGGAAGGAGAATGTAAGAAATCACCCCCCCCCCCGGTTCCCGTTCTGCAGAACCAAACTTGCTCTGGCCTTCCCTTCATCCTTCATTTCCTCTTTGCCCCAAATGTCAAGCCCAGCCCGTGGAGAGTGCTGGACTCCTGGTCAACCTTTTCATTTTCTGCTGCCTCCATTCCAAAGTCCCCCTGAGGGCCTGGTGCTGCTAGAGCACGCTCCTTCCTTACCAAAGAGCAAGCGGGTTCTAGAAAGCTGGGTGGACAGTGGCTTTAAAAAAAGCCCGATGCCCAGGATGCATGCCCTCTCCCCGCATTGCCCAGTTAACTCGTGGGGCACAAGCTAAATGAAACGGCTGCTGTATACCTCCAGCCAAGTGAAAGAGGCCTTACTTCCCACAGCCAAAACTAACTCCGCACCCGGGAGCGGGTGGGGAGCGATGCAGAGCGCGGGCAGAGCATTTCAGGGAACACCCGTCATAACCCTGAGCCTGGAAACCAGAGCTGGGAGCCCGGCTTCCCCTGCACCAAGCTACGCTTTCAGGGAGGCTGGACAAAGAGGGGCCATTATGCTAAACCTCACTGTGGTTTTCTGAGACAGGGATCAAAAGATCGATAGGCGTGCATCTTCATGACAGTCAGTGCGCATTTCCTTTCCAGGGGCTGGTTCCACTTGTAAAACGTAACGTTTCAGGTCTTTTAGAGCCTAAGCTTCCCCCCTCTTAGGATGCGGTTCCGATTTAAAGCTTGGATCCGTTAGCTGGCCAATGACCATGGGCAAAAACCAAATGTGCCAATGGTTCCTTTATGAGGACAATTCTGGTCTCAGTTAAAAAGCTTCCATTTTCATTAAGGACAGCTATTTGGGGGGGGGTGTGTGCTGATTTTCTAAAGTAAGGAAAAATAATAAAAGTAGGCCTCTTCTTCCTCAGATATAACCGCCGGACTAGAGCTTTATAATAAATAAGTACAGAAACATTTTCATGGTATTTTGTAAACCTACTCGGAAGTCCCAATAAAAAGAAACAGAAGTTGAGGAGCACACGCAGCCTCCCTCCCTGCGGCTGGTGTGGGCGCATCTGGCCGTGGGGCTGAACGCGGCTTGTGCCGTCCAGGCTGGCTAGTCCCTCGGCTCCTCCCGGTCCCTCCCCAGCTCACTCGCTCACCCATCTTGGCCACGCCAACCTTTCCTGCAGGCTCTGTGTTCCTTCCAGTCTCAGCATCTCTGCTCTTCCTGGAAACCTCCCACAGCGCCTCAGAGAACCTTCCACGGCACCCAAATGTGCTCCACCTGCCATGGTCCCCGTCGACTTCGTGCAGAATTGTTTCCCTGACGGACTGTAAGTGGACTGAGGGGAGGGCTTCCGTCTGTCTCACTCCCCTGTCTCCTATGCCTGATCCATGGTAAACACACGACTGATATTTGCTGAGTGAATGGATGGAGCAGGGACCCAGCTGTGACCCAGCTACTCCCCGTGACCCAACTAGTCCCCATGACCCAGCCAGTCCCCGTGACCCAGCCAGCGTCCCCATGACCCAGCCAGTCCCCGTGACCCAGCCAGCGTCCCCATGACCCAGCCAGTCCCCGCGGCCCAGCCAGTCCCCATGACCCAGCTAGTTGCCATGACCCAGATAGCCGCCATTTCTGCCATTCTAAGCACCTACTTGGCAATTTGTGAGTTCCGCACTTGTAGGAAAATTGACTCCTGTCCACCTTTAGGACACAGAAGAATGACTGCCTCCCAAACCTTGTACTAAATGATGTGAACGAGGGCTCTATGTTATTCATTCAGATTCCTGTTGGTAGAAGTAGCCTTTGGCTTACTGAGAGTAAAGCACAACAAAAATAAACACTTTTATTCACGAAAATCACCAGTGTGTCCACAACCCAGCATCACTCCACGGCACCCTGCACAGCAGGGAATCAGAGCGTGTCACAGGATTCCAGTGATCACGTGATCTACTCATTCAGTAGCCTCCTGGTCTCCCGTTAGACGCACCGCCCACTCACTCGGAGCCGCCAGCATCTCCTCTTGCACCCGTCAAATGCTCAACTGGCACATGTAAAACCAGGGAGGTCGGTGGGTGCTATTTCCACCTTTCCAACCCCATTTAAGGGCAAAGCCTTCCTGTGTGAGCTTCCTTTTATGTTGCGTTCACTTGGGGACAAAGTCATTTCAGAGAGGAAAACCCACGGGAGAGACCCCTGCCAGTCTTCCAGGACCCAGCGTGAGACACGCAGCCCCACAGGCAAGCTGACCCCGGGAGGAACCAGTCAGGAGCGAGTCTCTGTGCCAGCCGCCTCGGTGGGTCCCAAGGGGAGCCTCGTTCAGGCAAACCGCAGCTCCCCGCAAACTCATCACGCTTCCCTGCCCGTGACCTCCCGCAGACGCCTGTTACTGATGTGTAATGAAAACTGCCCACTCTCCAAAGCACCTGGCCCTTCAGAGGGTAGGGGCCCCGGCCACAGTGATGCATTACCGCACAGCAGCCAGCCCCCTGCACTGGGCCTGTAAACAAGCCTCTTTGTGCAAATACATTGCACTGGAGTTGGCCCGCCTGGGCCTGAGTTCCCGCTGCGCTGCGCACCAGCTCCGGCTCTTCCTTATCCTCACGGAGCCTCCGTTTCCTCGTCAGGAAAACTAAGCTCGCAACCGGACACACCTTCCCGGGCTGGGGTGCGGGTCACATACATTCATAAAAGCGCAGTCCCGGGCGCAGGCGCAGAGCAGAGCTGCGGGAAGGGGCAGCGCCGGCGGCTGTGACCATGTGTGTGCGCTTCCAGAATCCGGGGAGAGAATGTAAACTTCCTGCTTGTTTTTGTGAACACTGGCAGAGCCTGACACCAGTCTGACAGAGACCACACAAGAAAGACAACTACGGACGAGCCTTGTTTATGAGATGAGGAACAGCAACGCTAAATAAAATGTGAGCAAAACGGGTCCAAGCAGCCATGTAAGAGCATGACACACAGTGACCAAGTAGAGGCTGGAGCTTTCCAAATACGTCTGATCTTATTAAAAGGTCAAAAAAGGCAAACGAGATGAACAGCCTCATAGGCTGGTATTTGGAGAACAGCAATGAAAAGGAGTTGTGATTTCAGTGACCCAAAGTGATCAAAAACTTTAGACTTAACTGAATTGCACGGGACCTCATTCAGAACAGAACACCCCTTAAGACAAACACTTACAAAGTGGATTTACATTAGGCTGTGTTATTAGGATAAGATACTCCAAACAGGGTCGTTCGAGGGAAAAGGCTGTGGTAACAGAGGAACAAAACAGAACATAACTGACCGGTCAGATCTGTAATTTGGGACGCTTCTGTAATGAACAGAGCCTATTTCTAGAAAAGGGGCCTGTCTGCTCTAGGTCTGGGTACCGAGAAGGAGACCCTAAGATGAGGAGTCTTGTTCAAAAGATGCATTAAAAATTGTGCTCCAGGAAACAGTAAGAAAGCGGGGGAGGTGGGGGAAAGGGGGGGACATGGGGATCAGGCAAGGATGTGAGCTCAGGCCGATCCCACAGACGGTGGCCTCACCCGACCCCACAGAGGCGCTCCGGAGCCAGTCACCTCCTAGCTGTCCTGGTCTGGGGTGCTGGGCGTTCATAACATCTGTACCACACGGTCACGGTCAAAGGCTGCCCAGGTCAAAGAAGCTCTGGCTCTCCATGCCTACAGGTAAAGTGGCATCGGTAAGCCCAGGTCAGTCCTCTATGAAGGAGCCACAGCTCCTGGGTATTGAAAGAAAATCAAAGTGGGGTATGTGTGCGTGGAGGGACACACATGGCAGGAGGGGCCTGGAGGGGTCCTGGCAGGACACGAACACGGCGGGCTACACTGGCCAACTGGATCATGGACCGGAGTGGCCTCCTCCTGTCCCTGGGTCCGAATCTGGCACAGCAGTGCTTCAGGCTTGAGCAGGTAACCCTCGCTCCTCTGGGAACGTCCGCACAAGTGCGGCTCCGGGAAGAAATGAGAAGCGAAGTCAGAACGAGAGCCAGGCTAGAGAGAATAAACTTAGATTTCTGAAAGCAGCACTTACGGAGTTGGTTCCCAGTGTTAGCCCATTGACTGGTGAATCATGAGTTTGCTTTTTAAAGTATTGAAGGCATTTAAGAGAGTCTGCGACCTGTGAAAAAGTTCAAGTGATTCAAAGCTAAATGGGAAAATCTATGAGGCTGGACCGCTTGCCGCTGCCAGTATTTGGTCGTCTCTGAGCTACAGCGATATCAGTTTCATAGGGCTCAGCACAAACCCTGAACTTCACGTTTTCATCGTACGAGTTATGTGAATCCTCTGTGAATGTCTGTGAAGTGGCAGTGCTTGGAAATAAGCGGATCGGGTAGGAGGCAGAATAACTGATGGAAGTGGCCGCTCCTTTTCACGCATAAAAGCTCTTCAGGTTTGCAAGGATCTTACAAATAGACCAAAAGTATACTTGCCGACATGTCAGGGCTGATCCACGGGAATGTGCTTCCTCAATGTCATTAACACAATAGGGAACTCAGGTCTGGAGCTACCAGTGGGGCCCATTACGCTCACTGCGCTCACTGCTGGTGAACCCTGTCTTTTTTATTCTTATTCTTAAATGTTTTTTATTTATTTTTGAGAGACAGCACAAGCAGGGGAGGGTCAGAGAGAGAGAGAGAGAGATACAGAATCTGAAGCAGGCTCCAGGCTCTGAGCTGTCAGCACAGCGCCCAACACGGGACTTGAACCCCTGAACCATGAGATCATGACCTTAGCCAAAGCCAGATGCTTAACTGACTGAGCCACCCAGGTGCCCCAGTTGGACCCTGCCTTGAAGTGAGGGGCAAGGTACAGGGAGGAGAAGTGAGGCTTTAATATTAGACAGGAGGGGTAAAGTCATGATTTGCATACGATATGATTTTTACCTAAAATGGGCTGAGATGAAGGACGCTGAAAAACCAAGATACACGTCAGTGAAGTCTCACCCATTGAACTTAAGCCAAACTTGAAAGCCTCCCCCCCCATGTATGTGTAAGATCCAGTTAAAAAATACAGTGTATCTTCTAAAAAGTATAATACAAAAGGACCCCATTTACAACAGCAAATATCCAAGAATGACAAGAAGAAGAGGAAATGGGGAAATGATGTTCTCCAGAAGGAGGGAAAGGAAGAGTAGATGAACAGAGTAGATTCCTGGATGAGAAACCTAAAAACTGAAAAATGTACGTGTTCGTCCAACGTTAAAATTAAAGTACCTATTTACAATGATTCCAATCACATTGCAATGGGATTTTTCTGAACATGAAAGGATGATTTCAATAAATACGTGACATTAGACAGAACGAGTTGACAAAGTCGAGTGCTAAGGGAGACACTGCTTCTTCCAGATGTTCTACTGTCATATAAAGCTTCCGCAATTAAAGCTGCATTTTGTGACCCTGACATAGGGAGATGGGGGACAGAACAGAGAAAGCCAGAAGTGGATCCAAATGTAAATGGGAACTTATGCATGTCTTACCAGAAATACGAATTCTTTGCAAATAACATTTGTTACTGAACACAAGGATGGAGGCTTCGAGTCAGGGGTGGTATGCGTGGGTCATGGGGTGTCTAACAAATCCTTTGGAGACACTTATTTGGATAACATAACGTTGGATCTGTATGTTTTTCTCCTTACACCAAAGTAAATTCCACCAAAGATGGACTGAAAATTTAAATGTAAGAAAAAAATGAAACCAGGCAGTTGGGACACATATCCGGTGGATACCTGGAGACCGGAGGGTCTCTAAGCCAACACCAAAGTCAGAAACTATGCATAACGTGGAGCCTGGGTGGCTGAGTTGGTCAAGCATCTGACTCCGGCTCAGGTCATGATCTCACGGTTTGTGAGTTCGAGCCGCACGCCGGGCTCGGTGCTGTCCGCACAGGGCCGGATGCAGATCCTCGTCCCCCTCTCTCTGCCCCTGCCCCACTGGAGCGCATGTTTCCTCTCACTCTCTCAAAAATAAACAAACGTTAAAGAAAAAAGAAGAAAAACAGAAACTATGCGTAAAGAAAAAGACAAGGAGGTTTGCCCGGCCCATAGAGCATGTGACTCTTGACCTTGGGGTCGTGAGTGAGCTCCACGCTGGGCACAGAGACTACTTAAGAAAAAGTTCCTTCAAAAAAAGAAAAAGATGAATGACTTTGACTATGTAAGAGTTACAGACTTCCATCGGGCAAACTGTCACAAAGTTAGAAAACAAAGGACAAATTGGGGACAAATGTTACTGGCAAAGGGTTAGTATTTCTGGTAAGACCTGCATAAAGTGTTCCACATGTCCTCTCATGTAACATATATTCAAATACATAAACGAGTACAGAAAAACACAAGAAGAAGTTTGAGACAGACGCCGACAATGCCCAGTGGTCATCGTGGAGCCGGGGGGTCGCAGCCCTTTCTGCCGAGCGGAGCCGACACGCCTCCGGGCCTGAGTGGCCACAGGGCCCCTTCCTGCCCCTTTCCGTCTTCCCAGAGACAGGCCGCCGCCTGTGGGGCTGGGGCCTCTCCGAACCACCCAGGCGTTCTGGGACGTGTGTGCCCCTCTCACGCCTCTGTTTAGAGGAGGGCTGGGCTTTTGTGATGGAGACGCTCGGCCACCGAAGCACCCCGCGATGACACGGTTCCCAGTTGTGACTTTTGGGCTGCGTCCTTCGGAGGGGTGCCGGCAGCCCCTGTCCCACACCTGACCTCGCTGCAGGGTGTTCTGGGCCAGCCTCCCCCCCCCCCCCCCCCCCCCCCCCCCCCCCCCCCCCCCCCCCCCCCCCCCCCCCCCCCCCCCCCCCCCCCCCCCCCCCCCCCCGTCACCACAGCCCCAGGCTTGTTCGGTCCCCCCTAGCATGGCTCTGGGCCACCGCTTCCACCCGCAGAGGGACCAGAGCCGGTACTCTGAGCGGCCTCCTTCCATTTCCTCGGGGAAAGCCAGAACTTCGGGGAGACCTCTCAATCACAGCTCTAACCACCTGGCTGCCAGAGGGACCCCCAAGGGGCTGTCGCTGTCACACCTCCCCCTGGGTAAAGGGCGACCCTGACCTGGGAGCAGCCTTGGGCTCCAGGCAGACTCGCTCAGGTCCCGGCCCTGCTGCGGCCGGAACTGCCTGATTCTTTAGGAGCCTCAGATTCCTCTTTCTAAAACGGGCTGCTGAGAGGCGACAGTGGGTGATCAGGATGAGTCCCCACCCCCCCATCACAGGCGGTCTGCGCAACCACCGCGCAAGCCCCGCTAGCGGCTCGTGCGTGTTGGCAGTCTTTGCCAAAACCAGGCCCCTCGAGCGCCACATCACTGACCCCTCGGCCTGCCGAGAGCCCGCCCTGGGGCCTGTGCACGTGAGGCCGTGTTACCTGTCCCGCAGGGCCTCGGGGCTCCTGAAAGCAGAGGTGGCCTGCCCAGGCTGTCACCCTGGGGCCGATGCTTGAGCACAGCCCGGCGGTTTGAGGCGTGCGTCTGTTCCGACCTCCCTCGGTCCACAGCCCCTGCACGCTCTCGCATGTGCTTCCCTCTGTCTCAGTGAGCGGCAGAAGAAAGCAGGTGACAAAGCAAGGACCGTGGCCCGTGACAGATGAGTGGGGGGTCAGCCGTAGGCTTTCCCGTGGGTGGGAGGGCAGTCACTGCAGACGCTGTGTCCACGTCGCTGCCCCTGGCACTCCAGCTGTGGCACCTGCAGTTCTGCTCTGGGGGTGGGGGCTTCCTCTGGGGACAAAGCCACTGTGGCCTCCACGCAAGGCAAGCCGGGAGTGGCCATGCCCTTGGGAGCTGCCCTCCACCAGGGACTGTGGGGACCAGCCCCTCAGCCGCCTCGGGCAGCCCAGCTCTGAGCTGCCTGTGGGCCCAGAGCCCCCGGGGAGCGGACACCGTAACCCACAGTACACCTTGTGTGACAACCTGTCCTTCTGCTACTTCCGTTCCTCTCTCGGCTTCCCACCCCTGCCTTCACCTCTGCAACTAACACCTTGCATCTGAATCCTCGTCTCTACGTGTGGGGAAGCCTGATGAAGATGTGTGTTACGTCTTGTTCTTTGAAAGAACCCACAGCATCGATGATCTTCAAGCCCGTGGGACAGTCGTTCACGTTCCAGACCAACAAGGGCCTGCGAGCCTAGGGGAGAAACGCACGGACGGAGAACGGCTGTGGCAGGACGGAGCTGCGGCCTCCAGTGAGGGGGCACAGGGGAATCTGCATGGCCTGCCGGCCCACGAGGCACAGACATGTCCCGCAGCGCCAGCGGTGACTTCAGCACCAAAGGACCAGACTTGCCCTCAGGTCAGGCCTGACCTTCCATGGCCGGACTCTCTCACCAGGTGGGGGTAGCATTTCTCCATTTCTCTGAGTCTGGTTGCCTTCCAGGGAGATGAGGAATTAGCGTAACTTTCCAAACTACCCAGCTGTGAAGGAAGAGCATTCAGCACTTAAAAAGTCCTAGGGCAACATACAAGTTAATGATGACCGCCATAGTGACCACAGACTACCTACAAAGAAATATCTAGACCTATGGATATATCATCTATATACCCATTTGCCACTCATTCATTTATCCATACAACGATTTTGAGATGTGACTATCTCCCAGGCACTGCTCGGTGGTAGGGGTGAACTGATGAATAAAAAGTGATTCCATGCAACATGGAGCTCAGTCCAGCGGGAGGGCAGAGACCACCAGCAAAACAAATACTACACTAGATGGTAATAAGTCAGCATATGGGAATGTGATGGGGGCTATCTGAGGCCGTGCAGTATTTCTAATCAGGCGCCATTGAAGCCACAACGGGAAGGAACTGGGGGATGGGCCACGTGCACATCTGACAGGAGAGCCCATGCAAAGGCCCTGCGGTAGGAGCACGCCGGGTGTGCTGTGCTGTGAGAACAGCGAGGGCGCACTGTGGCTACCGTGGAGAGGGCAAGGAGCGGAGGTGCGGGCACCGTGTTCAGAGAGGCAGCAGGTCGGATCTTGCAGTCTTTGAGGCGCTGCGAAGAACAAAGTTCACAGAGAGCTAGGAAGCCCCTGGAGGGTCCTGGGCAAGGAGTGTAGCGGGCAAGAGTGCACGCAAGGAGGCCAATGATGAAGGAAGAACCACAGCCAATAATCAGGCAAAATAAGGTGGGGACCTGGGCCGGGATATAAGCCGGTGCTGGAGCGAAGTGGCTGCATTACGGACGTATCCTGCAGGACCAGACAAGGGGCCATTTGTGCACCAGACACAGGTGTGAGGGGAAGAGGGGCAAGGAGGGAGCTGCCGTTTTCTGCAAACGGAAGGTCTGGAGGAGGGATCAGGATCCCATATCGGACATCTTCCCGTGTCACTAGAAATGTTCCCGTTCCTTTTTTCTTTAATGCTTATTTATTTTTAAGGAGGGGGGGAGAGGAGCAGAGAGAGAGGGAGACGGAGGATCTGAAGCAGAATCCATGCTGACAGCACAGAGCCTGACATGGGGCTCGAACTCATGAACCGTGAGATCATGACCTGAGCCGAAGTCGGATGTTCAACCGGCTGAGCCCCCCAGGCGCCCCGCTCTCATCCTTGATGTGGGTGGTAGCTAGATGGGTATAGACAGAGACAAAGACTGTGGATCCGAGCACTTCGGATGTGTGCATTTCACACTATGTAAATTAGATCTCAATTAAGACACGCTCTTAAAGGCTAAAACCAAAAGCAGACGGGAAAGCGAGCTAATTAACGGTGCTGGGCCCAGAGGGGAGACCGGGTCTAGCCGGGCGGAGTCCCCCTCGGCTTGGCGGTCACACCGCTGATCTCCAGCACAGCCCGCTCCGTGGCCCCGGAACTTTCCGCCTTTTCTTTTTCTCAGTCGTAGTCTAGGGCAGCCGGGTTCATGGTCGTGTATGAAACCGGACTACTTCTTTACTCCATAAAAAATGAATCAAACTGAATTAAGGACCTAAATATAAGACCTAAAACCATCAAAGTCCTAGAAGAGCACAGGCAGTAAAGTCTCTGACATGAGCCAAAGCAACATTTTTCTGGCTATGTCTCCTAGGCAGGGACACAAGAGCAGAAATCAACTGTTGGGGCTACTTCAAAATAAAAAGCTTCTGCACAACAAAGAAAACAACCAGTAAAACTCAATGACAGTCTATCGAACGTCTGCAAATGACACATCTAACAAAGGGTTAGTATCCACAATATATGAAAACTTATACAACTCAACGCCAAAACCCCCAAATAATCCATTTAAAAAATGAACAGACATTTTCCCAAAGAAGACCTACAGATGACCCACAGGCACGTGAAAAGAGGGCCATCATCACAAAGCGTCAGGGAAATACAAGTCAAAACCATGATGAGATACCACCTCACACCTGTCAGAAGGGCTAAAATCAAAAGCGTAAGAAACATCAAGTGTTGGCGAGGCTGTGGAGGAAAAGGAGCCCCCGTGCACTGCTGGTGGGAACGCAAACGCTGTGGGGACACTACGGAGGTTTCTCCGAAAAATTAAAAATAGAACTACCCTGTGATCCAGTAATTCCATTAGTGGATATTTAACCAAAGAATACAAAATCATTAGTTCAAAAAGATACCTGCACCTGTTTATGGCAGCATTATTCACAACAGCCATATAATGAAGGGAACCCAGGTGTCTATTGGTAGATGAATGGAAAAAGAACAGGTTATAAATATTTTTACAAAATAGAATATTACTTGGCCATAAAAAATGATGATATCTTGCATTTGCAACAACATGGATGGACCCAGCAAATATTGTGCTAAGCAAAATAAGTGCATCACAAAAAGACAAATACCATATGATTTCACTCATATGTGTAACTTAAGAAACAAAACAAATGAACAAATTAAAAAAGAGAAAGAGACAAAAAAAAAAAGACTTGTAAACATAAAGAGCAAACTGGTGGTCACCAGAGGGGCGGGGGATGGGGGAGAGGGGAAATCGGGGATTAAGAGTATTGGGGTGCCTGGGCGGCTCAGTCGGTTGAGCGTCCGACTTCAGCTCAGGTCATGATCTCACAGTGCGTGGGTTCGAGCCCCGCGTCAGCGTCTGTGCTGACCGCTCAGAGCCTGGATCCTGCTTCGGATTCTATATCTCCCCCTCTCTCTCTCTCTCTCTCTCTCTCTCTCTCTGCCCCTCCCCTGCTCATGCTCTCTCTCTCTCTCTTAAAAATAAATATTTTTTTAAAAGTTCCAAAGGCATGTACATTTGCTGGTTCCCAAATTCAGAAGCTCACAAATATCCTGTGTGCAACCAACACTGTCACCTGAGGACATCACTCACTCACACTCACTCACACACACACACACACACACACGAGCAGGATCTTTGTCAATACGCTTAGAACGCAGTCTTCAGGATGCAAACACCACCAGTCAATGTAATCCTACAACAGCGGACGCTTCCCACCAGATCCCTGGGGACTTCGTCTAGCTCTCCACCTTCGGGCTTGGCTTCTGTTTTGTTCCAAGAGCCACATCCGTGGGTCTTCCTTGGAGGCCTGCCCTCAGGCTACCGGACCACTGCGTCCACACCTCACCCCCAGAGCGGAAAGTCCTGGGACTCGGATACCTCAGTGGGGACTCCTAACCAATGAGTGGTGCTGTGGGGTGGACAAGAGCCCGGCTTCCTAACCTTGGCCTGGACCTCGCTGAGCAGCCCTGAGCCTGGGATCACACCTCCCCTCCCCCCTTGCTTCCCGCTCCCTCTGCCCGAAGCACCCATGCTCTCCTTAACCTTTTTCCTTCTCTCTTGTTTGCCTTGGCTTAGCAGTCCATTTTCATGGCTTTCCTTTTAAGAGGTGTTGTGCTGCTTTATGAAAAAGATTTAAAATCCAAGACTCCCCTCTCCCCCTTAAGAGAGGAAGTTATTAAATTGCTGTTTTTCAATTCATTAGAAAAAAAATCCAGAGGTTTAACACATGTTTTCTAAAATAACCCCTCCCCCTCCCTTTACCAAGTCCTGCAGCTCTGGGAAGCGTCCTTCTTCACTGATCCTTGGAGCTACGGCTCTGTTGACATTTCTAAAGCAAAACGTAGCCTTCCTTCCAAACACAGTGAATACACAAACGAAGCTTTTCATATATGTGAAAAGTGAGCCCCACCGTGGAACACTGAGGCCGCGTTGTGATTGGAAACGGGCAGCTGGGTCCCCACCGCCTCGCACTGCCCACCAGGGCACGGAGGGCCACGCTTTCGCCAGGGGACAGAATCTCTCTGATCCCGAGGCCAGGAAATGGCAATGGCCACAGGTAATCCGGGAGGAACCAGGAACCCGGCCTCAGGGTACCTGCTCCTGCCCCCATCTCACCCCCCCCTCCCCATCCCTCTCCGGGAGGAAGGGCAGGACCAGCACAAAGAGAACCGGGAAAGGCTTTGGGGAGCGTGACAAGCGAGATGGGGAAGATCAACATGGGAAGAAAGAGACAAAGACCCTGCTGTTGTGTCAGAGCCACAGGTGGGCTCGGGGCCAGGTGAGGGCTTTCTGCCTGGCATTATGTGGGAAGTTCAAGGTAAAGTCACCAGGGGCTTGGGGCACTGGATTAAGAACAGGAAAGGGGCGGAAAAGACTTCTTATTTTCTGAGTATCGATATCCACCCTCAGGCCTCCCTTACAAGGACAAGAGGCAAGTTCATTCATTATCTTGATGGCCTGGCCAGGATGACTGTAAACATCTAAGGGCTGCATTTTACTCGGGGCTACCATTAACTTGACAAGAGCCAGGAGAAAGCGGAACACAATGAAAACCAGTTCCGGCTGGAGGAGGAGACCCCCGCTGTTTGAAACGCGCTCACTCGCCAACGCCAGGATGAGGTGCCCGCCGGCTCTCCTGCCTGCAAGCCCTTCCTGACGATCGGCCGGCCTTCCCAGCCCCCCCAGCACATGTGGTGCTGTCGTCCGTGCAGACACGGCTCCTGCGCAGGGACTTCCATCCGAGAACAGGCCGGGCCACACCCACAGATCTACAGGGACACAAACGTGTGAGTGTCTGGTCTTCCCCACTCCATCTGGGTTAGGAACGGGATCATTTGTACTGCCTGGCACCATCTGAGTGGTTGGCCTTGAACGTGCGAAGGGCGGAGCCCCCCAGAGAAGGGACGACCTGTCTGCGGTAAAGGTAGATACAAACCGGAAGAAACACTTTGCAAGAAAAACCAACTGAGGAGTCCTCTACGCCTTCTTTCGTAGAAGATAAGCCGCTGAACGCACCGAAGCTGGCCTGGTGCTTTTCTTTCCGCAAAGACAACTCAGAGGCCAAGTTTAAATGGGAATTCAAAGCACTCCTCGGAAAGAGCAAAACTAAGCTTTCCTTCCCTCCACTTCCCCTGGACACCGTCAGGTTTCCCACCGGGCCTGTGGTGGGAGGGGACAGAAGGACCCAGAGACCACTCCTCTTCGGCCCTCAGGGAGGCTAGATGGGGACAGGGCAGTGTGTCCGCGGGATTCAGTGACTGACAACCGGGGCTGAGGGCTGACCGTGTTTCTTATGAACTGGAAAGGGCAGAAGGCTCTGGAAGGCGTTATAAACGGCAGGTCTCCATCTTCGCTGCTGGACTCATGCCTCCTCCTTTCTCACCGGTCTCTTTCCCTCTGGCAGCCCAGGATGGAGCCTCGCCCGGCCTCCCCTGGTCGGTCTGCTCTTTACTGGCTCTTCCTCCAGCACGTCCCAAACCTCTGTGCTCTCTTCCATCTCCGAGGTCCGTGTGTTCAGTGGAGAGCACGCACGGCCCATCGCTGCCTCGGGGATAAATACACTGGCCTGCCCTCACCGGGCTTCAGGGGCCTGCACACCTTTGGGTCGGTCCTCTCCGATGAGGGCGCCTGAGGCGGGCTGAGGGGCAAAGGACCAGCCAGCAGCCCG